>JARQOD010009145.1:0-32632 GCA_033576555.1 Oophaga sylvatica | reverse complement strand
AGTCTGTGGTTTGACAATGATATTGAATAGAGATTAATAGTTTTGTTTTCTTTCCCTTTTCCCCAACCCCCTTCCCTCTTGCCCTCAAAATTATAAAAGAGACTTTAAAATGTGACTACTAGCAAAAAGAAAATTTGGATATTCTGCTCCATTAGAAAAAGGGAAAAAAAAAAACACTTTCTTGTTGTAATTGCCCGAAGCGTTTCGCTGTATTTGTGGTTCTAAAAGAGGTAGGGATTAATACTAGAAGAGGGGCTTTGTAGTATAAATTTGCCCCTTCTGGTGTGCCTGGTATGATCAAAAAAGGGGTTTACATATGCCTCCATAATTAAGGCTCAAAATTGTGCCCCCCCCGCTAAAAAAAAATTCACCCAGCGGTTTCCCCTCTTCTCCAATACTTAGCGGGGAGACATATGCACCTAAATTCCATCAGATTTTGCGTGGATGTTTTATTCAAATTCACCCCCAAATTTTTGGGTTGCCTAAAGACACGGGGGAGACCCCCCCATGTATGGGGGAAGGTGCTGTTTTTCCATGAGAAAAAAAATTTTTTTTTTTGGGCCCAAGGTAAATCCCATGTCTGAACCAAAAAACACACTATTTTTTAAAGAACACCATACCACAGTGAATCATGGTGGTGTCAGATCATGTGGGGGGATGTTTTTCGGCAGCAAGGGGGGGGAAAAGGTCCAAGTCGGGGAATTTGTTAGTGCAAAATACGGGGTTTTCTCGAAAAAAAACCCTGTTTCAGTCTGTCAGTGATTTGGGGGGGGCGGAGGTTTTTCCCAAACAAGAAAATTTCCCCAAAAAGCTTTCGCTAAAGAAAAAACTCGGGGGTTTTTAAGGGGGGGAAAACTTTAAAAAGCTTTGGGGGGCCCCAGTAAAGCCCAGATTTAACCCCAAATTTAAAAATTTGTGGTAGCTTGAAAAGTTAGAGATTTTTTCCCCGCTGAAGGGCAAAAACCCCCTTTGGACAAAATGGGGAAAAATTATATAGACTTACCCAAAAAAAAAAAACAAAAATTTTCACAAAAATTTCTCAGAGGGGCCTCAAAGTATGATTTGGGGGTGATGTTATGACACAAATTTCCCATTTTTTTTGGTCCTTTTTGTTGTTTGCTTCATAATAAAAAAAACAAATTTTTTCCGTTGGGGCATGTTTTTTTCATAAATGATGCAAAACCCAAAAAAAAAAAGTGAAATTTTAGGGTGAGGTGAGGTAGAAAAAAAAAAAAAATTTTTAAGGAAATTTGTTTCATGGGTAAAAAAAAACCCTTTTTTTTCAAATTTTTTGTTTAAAAAAATTTTTCCAGTCTTTCTAGAGAAAAAACATTTTTTTTTTTTAAGGACATTGCCAATGTTACCGTCCACCATTGCGTCTGGGTTTGGGAAATGCATGAAATGGTGGATTATTAGGTAACAGGCGTTTCCCCCAAACCCCAAACCGGAAAAAAAAACCCAAAGCACATGTCAATAAAAAAAGGCTTGTAAAAAAATTTGGGATTTCCTTTTGCCCAAGGCAACAAGTTGAAAGGGAAAAAAAAATTTTTGTAAATATTTCAAAAGGGGGCAGAAAATTTAATAAAAAATTGACAAAGTTCCCAAAAATTTTTAAAACCCCCCCCCAACAAAACCATTTTGGGGGGGGGAAAAACCTTAAATTGTTAGTATATTGAAAAAAAAAACGGTTTCATTTATCTTCCCGAACCCTGGAAAAATTTTACACAGCAAAAAGTGGGAATTTTGATTTATTAAAATTTTTTTCATTTTGAAATTTTTAATATATTTCCCCCCTTTTTGGGCCCCCACACTCGGCGGGGGGCCCTGTGGACTGGGTGGGGGCCCCCCGAGACTCACAGGTTCTTTACTTTTTTGTGCTCCCCTTTTAAAAATTGGTCAAAATGTAAAAGGGGGGCAGAAGACCCCCCCCAGTAAAAAACTATATGAAAACCCCCCCTTTGGGATTGGCAAAATTTTGACAACTGGGTGGAATATTTGATGGTTTTACTAAGCAAAGAAAGGTAAAATTTTTAAAAAAAAAAAAAAAAGAACTTTCTGCTCTTAGCCATTTTTACATCCTGTTCAATTTCAAAAAAAAAAAATGTGGGGGTAAGGCCCCCTTTTTAAAGCACTCATTTGCTCCGTACGACAAAAAAAAGTAATTTTTATAGAGTGACATCCGTCAGGGCAGATAGACGTCTGAAAGGGCCAAAACCCCTTTAAAGCTCGTGCTGTGACTGACACCCCTACTGTGGCTAAGCTGGACACAAATTGTAACAAAGGGGGTACCCCGGGTTTCAATTTTTTGACGGTTTTTGGGGAAAAGGGGGGGGGTCCTAAAACGCTGGGCCCATTGTTAAAAATTTCCCTTTAAAATTTTGGGGCAAAAAAAAATATTTTGGGGGCCCAAAACGGGTGTCTGATTTTCCCCTGAAGTGGCCCCAAAACCCCCACTTTTACTTTGGCGAGAGGGTAAACTGGGAGGCAGGTGGCATTAGCCACTAATTAAAGGGGGGAAAAGTGGGTTTTACAGGGGGCCCTAGTGGATCAAACATTTGCATTCCCCGAAAAACCCCGGGGCTCCCAAACTTGCTTTGGGGAAAAAAAACCCCAGGGTCCTGGGGGGGGGGACACATTCTGGCTTTTAGAAAGGATTCATAGGAATAGGAATTGGATTGAGTAAGACCTACGCTCCAATTTCCCTTTTTTTTGTAAATGTGTTTTTTTTTTCTATTTAAAAAAAAAAAGGAATTGATAAAACTTGGGATTTTGCAATTTTTAAATTGGCCCTATTTTTTTAAATTAGTTTACTTTGGGGGGCACTCATCTGAAGCATTTAAGAGATTCCCACCTATTTGTTTGTATGAGGGATATCTGAGAAAGCCTAATTGCGCAAAAACTTGTGAATGGGGAGCAGGGGAGGAAAAGGGGTGTACATCACCTATTGGAAAAATGGATCCCGGGTTATAACTGTAAATAGAGGGTTTTTTAGTAATTTTTCAAAAGGGGGGGGAGGGGGCTGTGATTTTCAACCAAAATTTGAAAGATGGAAAAATTTTTTTATCTATGTTGTAGAGGGTTAATTTTAAATTTAATCCCCCAAAATCATTTAAGGGGGGCCCCTACAGGGGGAAAACCCCCTTTTTATCAAAATGTTTTTCCCCCCAAAAAAATTATAAGCCTATACCCCCCCATGCCCGTTTTCACGGTTTGGCATCACCCTTTTCCCGGGTTGGGAGTGGGGAATGTGATACCCCGGGGCCCAAAAAAACGCTGGGGGCTTTCTGCCCTTTGGGGGAAAAAACCCTGAAGGGAGCAGGGCTGAGTGTCTTTGACTTCCCCCTTTATTTTGATTTGGGCGAAGGTGGAAAAAAGTGACGCCGCGCTGATTGGGCGGGCGTCAGGTCAAACGTGACGAGTAGGGAGAGTTTAAAACCCGGGGAAGGCAACCGCCACAGGGGGAGATTTTTTTTATAGCCCGGGGGGGAAAATAAGTGGAAGCAGGGGAAGCAGCTGCCCCGGGCCCCGGGCTAAAAGGGGGGCCCCTTCCTGTGCAGCTGCCCTGTGATTTAGGAAAAAAAAGGGGGGCCGGCCGCTGGAAATGGTGCGTGGGGCCCCCCCAAAAATTTTTGTTCAGGCTTTGATTTGAAGTGGGGCATAACAACACGTGTTGTTTTAAAGGACTTTACAGTGTTTAAATGCAGAAGCGAACAAAGAGCATGTAGTTTTTAAGCTGGGCCAGTGTTTTCCGTCTGTCACGCGTGTGTGCATGGGGGGGGGGGGCGGACAGCGGGGGGGCCCAGGCAACCACATGAAGAGCAGGTGATGGCGCGGGGGGCCCCCGGGCGACAGGGTGAGTCCCGTGGTTTTAAACCCGGAGAAGAGGCTTGGTCTCAAGGTGATGGGGGGCGGGTGCAGGAAAGGATTAAAAAAGGGGCCCCCACAAAAGGGGGGCCCCCGGGCCCCCGGGGGCAGGGGGGGGGCCCCCAATTCAACAGGGGCCCCAGGTAGGGGGCCCAAAATTTCCCCGGGGCCCCGGGCCCCCGGGGGCCCTTTTTGACCCCCTCAAGTCCCCAAAAACCCCCCGGGGGGCCCCCTGTTGGGCACGGGGACCTCGTCCCCAAATGCCCCCCGGGGGCCCCTTAACAGCTCAGGTTGTTTACAAGTAAAGAGTAAACCCCCTTTGACCTCGTACATTGACATTAAAACCTCAGTCTGCTACGTAACAAGTAAACCCGCTCTGACATGTGACAATTTAAAAAACCCCTTTTTGAAACCTGTGCCCAAGTAGCCCCGGCTTGCTCATGTGAAAAGAAAAAAACCCCCGGGGCTTGTACATGTGCAAGTAGAAAACTTTTTTGCTAAGTGAAAGAAAAAACCTAACTCGCTTTGTAAAGTGCAACCTCCTTGTTTTTTGGGAAAAAAAAAACAACCTCGCTTGCCATGTGGCCAAGTAACAACTCAGCTTGCTCATGGGGACAAGAAAAAAACCCCCCCCCGAAATTGGGGAAAGAAACCCCATTGTAATTGAAAAATAATCGGGCCTGTTTACATGTGACAAGTAAAAAACCTCAGTCTGTACATGGCAAAAAAACCCCTCAGCTTGTACATGTGACAAGTAAAAACTCGGCTCTGCTAGATTGACAAGTAAAAACCTCGCTTGCTACATTGCAAGTAAAACCTCAGCCCCCCATGGGGCAAGTAAAAACCCTGCTTTGCTATGTGAAAGTAGAACCCCTCAGCTTTTGTTTAATGTGACAAAAACCTAATTTGCTACATGTGACAAGTAATCAGCTCTGCTCCGTGACAAGAAAAAACCCCTAGTCGTTTTTAAAAGTAAAAAAGTCAGCTTGCTCATGTGAAAAGTGGCAACCTGGCTCGTAGTTTTGAAAAAAAAACAACCTCGCTCTGCTAATGTACAAGTAGAAACCCCTTTTTGTCATGGACAAGTAAAAACTCAGCTCGCCCGGGAAATAAAATTCAGCTCTGAAATTTGTGACAAGAAAACCTCGCTCTGCTACTGCGAGGAGGACAGCCTCACCCTTTGTACATGGGGGGAGTGCCCCCTCGTTTGTTTAAAAGAGAGTGGGGTTTTAAACCCTTTTTTGCAGGTAGGCGCACCTTAATTGAGGCTGGGCTGTCCCCTCGAATGTAGCAGAGCTGGGGTTTGCCCTACTAAAAGAGCAAGCTGAGGCTGTTCCTCCTCAATAAAGCAAGGAGGCTGTCACTCCCACAGTAGCAGAGTGAGGCGTCATCCCACTGTACGAATATCTGTCCCCCCTCAATGTAGCAGAGCGGGCTGAAATCCTCCTTTGTAGCAGAGCTGGGTGTCACTCCTCACATGTAGCAGAGTAGGCTGTCACCCCTCCTGTGCAGAGTGAGGTTTACCCCTAAATGAAAAATTGGGGGAGGGGGGTGCAAAAGTCGGTTACAGAAAAATTTTAAAATTATTCTTTTAAAAGGATTTTTTTTAAATAAAAAAATTCATTTTTTTTGAAACAATTTGCAGGCTGGTTAAATTTTTTTCCCCAAAATTTATTGGAGAAAGTACTTTGTCATACCCGTTGCTTCCTGGGATTTGGGGTTTCCTTTTTTTTTTCACTATCATTGTCCAAAACCTCTAATTTTGGTTTAATAAAGGATCTTTAAAACAACTTGGGGTTCCCCCGGGGGGGAACCCCCGGAGGGGGGGGGGCCCCCATTGTGAAAGTTTTTTGGGGCCTGCCTTTTCCCATTTTCCCCCGGTTTATTTGACTTTTTTAATTTTTTTGGGGGAAAAATGGGGGGTTTTATGAGAAATTTTTCAGTTGTGGACAATTTTTTTAAAATTAAATGTTTGGGAGCAATGGGGCTTTTCCCAATAACACTTTACTTTAGGCCCCAGTCGGGTTTGGGGGGAGCAGTGTCATCACCCCCATCAGTGCTACCCAAAAAGGGGCTTGTAAAAGACGGGGGTTTGCTTCCCCTCCCTTTTTAAAAATTTTTCCCGATGCGGCTTTTTGAAAGGGTTTTTTCCATTTCCAGAGCCGTGTATAGTTTTTTAAACCAAATACATTAAAATCAACAGAAATTTTGTGGAAAGTCTGCAAAAAGATTTCGCATATGAATTTCAATTTAGCAGTTTTCAAAAAGTTTTTTTTGGGGTTAAAATTTTCCCAATACAGTAGCGTCCAAAAAAAATTTTCATTTTTTTTTTTTTAAAAAATGATTTTTTTTTGTTTTTAAGGGGGTAAATGAAGGATTGGAGGGCCCCCTTGGGGGGGGCCGGTAGAAAAGAAGTACCTGGTTTTGAAAGCAGGTTTTACTAACCCATTTTTGGGGAAAAAAAAAACCCACGATTAGGGAAAAGCGTGAAAAATTTGGGGAAAAAAGCAAAATGACTTCCCGAGTTTTTGGGACAAAAAATTTTCGGACAACCCCCGTATTTAGGGTCAGAAGAAAATTTTAAAGATTATAGGGCTACAAAAAAAATTTTATTGGGGGGTTTTCCCCCAAAATTTTAACAAGGGGTTTTTCAATTTTTTTTGGGGCTCCCCTTAAAGGGTTACCAAAACATAAAGAAAAGGCCCCCCTGTAATTTCCCCCTTTGTAAAAAAAATGTACGACGATAAAAATGAAAAAAATAAATGGTATTGAACGGAAAAAATGTTTTTTGATAAAATGGTTTTTTCCCCTGGAGAGTTAATTTTAGAGAGAAGGGGCGCCGTAAAGGGGTTTTAAAGGGGTTTTTTGGTCTTTGGGGGTTTTAATGCAGGGTTTCAGGGACGTCATGTACCTTAAGGTAGCAAAATGGAGGTTTACAAAGGGGGGCAGGCCCCAAACATAAAACACAAAGCGAATTTTTTTATCCCCCCCCATTGGGGGCTTTGAATGTCTGCCCCCCCCTCACTTGCATTGAGTGAGGAGAGATGTTATTGGCATGTGCCGCTGTTTGTAAACTAAAAAATTGACTGAGACTTGAAAAAGGCCCCGGGCCCCCCTTTAAAGCTACCCCCCTTTATTGTATTTTTTTCCCCCGCTGCGCTCCTCCCATCCCCCCCTTCGGGAAAAAGAGCACAGTCCCATTCAATTTTTTTGGGGCAGCAGATTCCGCACAGTGGGTTGGCCAGCAGATTTCGGGGGAGGAAATCTTAAAAAAAGGGGGTTGGTTTGAACTGCCCGTCACCTTAGTTTCAAGATTTGTAGGGCCCAGTTTTTAAATTTGATGAAAAAAAAGGAGGACAAATCTTTTTCAATGGTCATATTTTTTTGGGTAAAATTTTTTAAAAGGGGTTGATCAAAACTACCACCTCCCAAACCCACGGATCTTAGTTATACTCCCCCCCAAAATTAAAAAAAGGTAAAGTATCGCTAAAAGGGGGTTACCCCCCACCCCTTTTGAGAGATTCTACAAAAATTTTTTGGGGTTTTGGGGTGGAAATGTCAGCAGCCAAAAACCTCTAGTCTTGTTTTGGGTTTTCAACAGCTGGGAGTTTTTTTGATTTGGGGGTAAAAATTTTTCCCCAGAACATTTTTTTTCACAGGACATTTTTTCCCCCTGTGGCCCCTGGGGGAGGTGCGGGTTTTAAAGTGCAAAATTTGGTTTCACATCTGGGGGGGTTTTTTCCCCCACGACAATCTGGGATTTTTTTGGGGTAGCAATTTTAAGGTTTTCCCGCGAGGATTTTGTTTCCCCCAAGTCATTCAGGCAGCAGAACCTTCCCGCCCCCCCTTTATAATCATAGTGAAGTGCCTTTTCCTTTAAATTTTATTTTTAAAAACCCCAAACAACTATCCTTTCCTGAAATTTTCCCCATAAAAAAAAACCCCGTTAACTTTAGGTGAAAAAAATTTTCCCAAGTTGGGAGTTTATATCAGTAGGAAAAAAGGAAAAAATAAAAAGAAAATTTTAAAGGGGGGGCTCACTAGCGTTTACACAGAAAACCGGGAAAAAATCGGATCGCTGGTGTGTCGTACAATTTTCCCCTGCTGAAACTGCCCAAAAAGGGGCTCAGGCAGCGACAGTACAAAAGGGAAAGGGGGGTAAATCCCCTTAGTTCCCAGTGTACCCCTTTGGGGGCCAAACGCCCCCCTGCAGGGAGTGGAAAAAAGGTACACATCGGGTTTTCCCGGGGTGCACGGTGGGAAACAGCGGTAAATTTGGGTTTCCAAAACCCCCCTCAGGGGCGTGGTATCCAAGGTAAAAGGGGGGTTTTTTAGGCACACCCGCGCCCCCAACCCCCGGGGTACCGGTTTCCAGGGATCTCGTTCCCCCCGTACACGACGTGCGGCCTGTCAGGGGGGACCCGGGGTAAAAAAAAAACCCCGGCCCTTTGGACGATCAGCGATCTGGCGGGGGGGCCGATGCGTGAATGTCCAACAGCGAAAGGGGTGGGGACTCGCTTGCTCAAAAAAACTTTTATCAGCAAACGATATCGTTGTGAGACGGGGGTTTAAAAAGGGGTCAGATACAAGGGTTTGTTTGGAGTTGTAAAAACAAAAAAAGGCCCAAAAAAAAAAAATGATAGTTATTAAAACCCCCTATATAACAATTTTTCTTTTAAGAAACAAAAAAAATTTTCTATTGAGAGGAAAATAAATTTAAATCCCCTTTTTACAATTATTTTTTTTTTTTTAAAAATTTTTTTTTAAAAATACAGACGTTGGGCCCCAAATTTTTAAATGGTATCATTAAAAATTTTGGGGAAATTTTTTTAAAAAAATTTTTATATAGGGAAAGGCGAAAATGTGTAAGTCCGGACTTTCAGGGAAAACAATCCCGAAAAGACTTTGGCAAATAAGAGCAGGATAAAAACGGGGGGATACATGAGAATGAAAAATTTAGCACCCTGGATCCATTTCCGACCTCACATCCCCCCCCCATTATTGGGGGGAAAAAACCCCCAAGAGAAAAAATTGAAATTTTTTTTAACTTTCAAAAAAAAAAGAAAATAATGAAGGATTGATGAATTTTTGACTGAAAGGAAAATTTTTTTTTAAATTTAAAAAGGGAACCCCCAGATGTGCAAAAATTTTTTTTTTGCTTGCCCCCCGATCCGTTTTCGCAGGAAAAAAATTTTTTGTTGAAGTACCCCCCGTCCCAGATGAGTGCAAAATTGGGGCCCCCGTCATATGAAACCCCCATGGGTCCTCCCCCCCCTCGAAGAAAAAATGCAAAAAAAAAAAAAATAATGTCACCTAAAAAAAAAAATTTTTAAAATTTTTCCTTTCCAGCCCACCAAAGGGAAAAGATTTGGGGCTTTTTACTGCCCACCCATGGGAAAAAGAATGGCCTCTCATTTCCCCTTTTTTCCCCCGGAAACAAAAAAAACCCCTTTTTTTTGCCCCAAAAAAAGGGGGGTGATCTAATCTTTACTACCATAGCCACCAGGGTACCGGAAAAAACCCCCCTTCTTATAAGGGGAAAAAAGATGCAAACCTTTGTTTCCCCGGGGGTAAGAATAAAATTATGTGAGAAGAATAAAAAGTAATTGAAGAGTGGGAAAAACCAGATGAAAAGCTTCATGACTTAGCCCAAGGAATTTAGATGAAACCCCCTTACTGCCCCAAAACCAAAAATTTTAAGATGCAACCCCTTTCCCACTCCCCCAACCCCCCGGGAAAAACCCCCGATCCCCCCTTTTCTGTTCACCACCAGGAAAAGGGTTTCTAACCCCTTTATGACACAGCCCACCAGGAAAAAACGTGTAACCCCTTCACTTTCCCCAACCCAAAAAATACATTTAAAAACCTTTCATCCCCCAACCCCCTGGGGAAAAACCCCTTTCATGTCAACCCCCCGAAACACAGAAAAAACCCCCTTCCCCCCCCTAACCATAAAGGGATCAGATGCCCCCTTCCGGGATTAAAAACAATAGATGAAAATTATGATTTTAACCCCAACAAACGATCAAAACTCCTTCACTCCCAAAAAACCCCCAGGAAAAAAATCCCCCCCCCTTCCCCCCCCTCCCCCCCGGGAACAGATGAACCCCCTTCACTGAAAAAACCCCCGGGAAAATAGTAAAAACCCCTTTCCCCTCCCTTTCCCCCCAAAAAAACCCCCTTTGTGAAATAGGGGAAAATAAATCTACTTGATATCTTTTTTTCCTTTTGATGGTTTCTTTTAAGTTGGGTTGGGCCCCCAAAATACTTGTTTAAAAAACAAAGCCCCCGCTTGCATTCCCCTCGGGCCCCAAAAAGGGGTTTGAAATGAACCCCCAAAAAAGGCCCCCTTTTTTTCCCCAAAAAGGGGCATTTTTTGGGGACAAAAACCTAAATTTTTTTTAAAAACAGGGA
This sequence comes from Oophaga sylvatica, assembly GCA_033576555.1. Lineage (NCBI taxonomy): Eukaryota > Metazoa > Chordata > Amphibia > Anura > Dendrobatidae > Oophaga > Oophaga sylvatica. The sequence continues at coordinate 22,354 of JARQOD010009145.1, read as the reverse complement.
ACCCCCCTTTTGAAGCTCACAAAAGGGGGGAGAAATTTGGTAAGCCCTTGCCCCCAAAAAAATTTCACAGGGGTTAACCCCCTTTGCAGGACCACCAAAAGGGATTCCTTTGTTGACTAAGCACTGGAGACATGGGGGGGGGGGGGGGCCCAAAAAGTACAGAAAGCTTTTAAGTACTGATCTGGAAAATGGGGCTATAACAGAATGCAATATCTATCCCCCTTACCCAAGAAACATTTTGGAAATTTTCTACACCCTTTTTCCCGGGGGGCCCATAAACCAACCCCCAAAGCATCTGATTTTTTTTTTAAAAAACCCAAGGCTACCAGGAATTAAAACAAATACCGTTTTTGGGGGTTTTTCGGGCACAGAAAAACCCCCCCGGGATCGGGAAGAGGGAAAAAATAGCAAAAAAATTTTTGTCCAACCATTCAAAATTAGTATAAATTTTAATGCCTATGGGCTGAAAGGATTTTATCGGGGAAAAAAACAAGAAAAAGGGGAAGGGGGAAAAACCACGAAACCAGGGAAAAAGATCCCAATTTATAGTGTAAAAAAAAACTTTTTTTTTTTTATAAAAGGCACAAAAAAATTTGGGCAAATGACAAAAAAAGGTTTTTGGGGGGGAAAGGGGGCCCAAGGGGGAAAAAGACACACATCGTGAGAAAAAAGGAAAAAAGGAAAAATTTTGCACAATGAAGCCAACTAAAAAAAATAAACTAAAAAAAATATACCCCAGGGAAACATAAAATATTATGGCCCCCCCCACCTAAAGAAACAGGGGGGGTTTAAAAAAAAGGATACTCGTTTTTTAAAAGGGATGTTGTAAAAATTCTTTATAAAAACAGGGGTTAGAGAGGGCATTCAAAAGAAAAATATCCCCAGGGAAAATTTTAATTTTCCCCCAAACCCCCCGTACAATAACGAAATGAACAGAAAAAACGGAGCCCCTAGGGCGGCACAAAAAATATTGGGAAATAAGGCCCAAACTTATTGAATGTAATAATAGGTGAAAAACAAAAAATTTTAAAGGGAAACCCCCAAACCCCTATTATTGGAGACCGCGGTGCTTTTGGGTTCAAGGGGGAACCCCGTGGGGTGGCCCTGCCCGCCCAATTTTCGGAATGACTCCGAAAGGGGGGCTTTATTACATTAAAAATAGTTTGGTCTTTTTTCTAAGATGATGTATGTGCGCCAGGTGGTCCAGATTTCTGTTCATTCTGGCGTTATTGGTCTTGGGGTTTGGGAAAAATTTAATTATCCATCGGTATTTTTTTGTTTTAAAATCCCCTCCAAACCCCCGTTATTTATACGAATTGGGGGAACATCAAAAAAAAGAGTATCTTTTTATCCCGCCCTTTTTTTCTTTAGGCTGGGGGGGGCCCAAAATATCTTTTTTGGGACATAAAGGTTTTATTTTTTTTTTATTTTTTCCCTTTGTTTTTAATTTGCAATTTTTTTCCTTGTGCCCTTTTTTGGGGTTTTCAGCGAGGGGGTTTTTCTTTTTGTGCACTTTTTCCCCGCAAATACTTGTGTTTTCATTTTTCAATTTTTTGGGCCCCTTTTTAATTAAAAAAAGTTTTTTATTTTTAACTATTTTGGGGTTGTGGTCGGGGTTTTGTGGATCTCACCCCCTTCCTTTTCCCACAGAAAAAACCCCCCCGAAAGGGGGGCCCGGTTTCAGCTTTTTTGGGGCCCCTTTGTCAGAAAAAAATGGGCCTCCAGGTTCCCGTGGAAAAAAAAAATATACTGTATATGGAAGGAGGGAGGCAAAAGGGGGGCCCCCCGGGGGGGCGGAAAAAAATTTGGGGGGGGCGGGTAGGAGATTTAGGCAGCTCCCTTTTTTTGGGCCGTCCCCTTTTTTTGGCAGGAGGGTACTGAGGGGGGCCACGGAATCACGTAAAACCCCATTTGGATGGGGACCCCTCAAGCCCCTGTGGTCACTGTAAAAACAGGTAATTGCTTTTATTGTATTCCCCCCCCTTTTAATACACTCCTGGGCGTATATTTTTTGCCTTTTATTAGATCGTATTTTTCTAGTGCCCCTTTTTCGGCGACTAAATATAAAATTTTTTTTTGGGGTTGCCCCTTTTATCAAAATTCACAAATTTAAAGTCTGCATCCCTGGGTTTTGGTTAATTATATGCCCCCCCGGGGGTTTTTTGCCGATATAACCCCGTTGCGGGGTTGTTTAAACGAAAGGGGGGAAAGGGGGCAGCTACCGTTGTTTTTATGCAAAAACTGACGGGGGGGGCCCCGGGAGGGGGAAACGTTCCCGACTGATTGGGGAAGTGAGGCGGGGGGAAGTGATTGTGGGTTTTTTTCCCCCTCCCCCCCGTGCCCCCCGCCCCTTCCTTTTCCAAACCCTTTCCGGAAAAAACAATGCAACCCCTTTTCCCCCCCAAACCCAAAAAATTACAGATGCTAACCCTTCCCCCCCCAAACCACCGGGAAAAATACAGAGAAAAAAACCCCTTTTTCTGTCCAAACCCCCCTTTTTTACAATAAAAACCCCCCTTCACTGACAAAGCCCACCGGGAATAAGGCCACCCCCCTTACCCCCCTTAACCAAAAATTTAAAATGAAACCCCCTTATACCCTACCCCCAGGAATACAGATGCAAATTGATAGTTCCCCCCGGTTTTACAGATGCCCCCCTTCATGTTAACAATAATCCCGGATGCTAATTTTCCCCAAACCCAAACCCACCAAATACGATGAAACCCCTTTTGACTTCTAAAAACCCAGGTTACAGAGGGCCCCCCTTCAGACCCCCCCCAAGGGGGAATAAGACCCCCCCCCCTTCCCACCCCCCTAAAATAATATAGATGTAATCCTTCATTTCCAAACCCCAGGGAAATAAGATGCAACCCCCTTTTGGATATTCACCCAAAGGGGAAAACAGATGCAACCCCCTTGATTTTTCACCCCAAAAATACAGTGCCCCCCCTTTCACCCCCCAAAAACCCCAATAAAAAAGATGCAAACTTTAAACCCCCTAACCCCCCGGAATACGATGCTCCCCCCTTGATGTCCTAACACACCGGGTTTTAAGGAACCCCCTTAAACCCCCTAATCCACCAGGAATCCGATGCTCCCTTTTTCCATTTTCCTCCCCCAAGGAAAAGATCAACTCCTTATGTTTCCCCCACCAGGGAAAAAGGTTAATTGTCGTCCCCCAAAGGGATACAGTTAAAAACCCCCTGATAGACACCGAGAAAACCAGTCTGATAAGGGTACAAAAAAAAAAACCCCGGCCCTTTTTTTTTTCCCCCAGATCCAGGATACATAAAAAAAATAACAATGTTTAAAAAAAAAAGGGGTTTTTAAAATTACAACCTATTAGATCCAGGGGAAAAAAATTTTTAGGACCTTATCCCTAGCTCCTAGCCCCCTTTTTCCCCCCTCCCCATTTTTTCCCTTAAAACAGGTGTCTTAATTTTTCTGTAAAAATTTTGGGGATTGAAAAAAAGTAAAATCCACCCCAAAAAAAATTGATGCAGGGATAAAAAATCTCGGGGGCACCCAAACCCCCGACTCAGATATCCCTGAAAAAAATTTACAACCCACCCAATCGGGTGCTAAAAACCCCCCGGGGGGATTTTCTGGGGGAAAAACCCCTTTTGGGTATCTGACACGTGTGGACAAAACCCCAACAATCCGCCTTTTAAAAATTTCAGAAATAAAAATTAGGGGCTTAGTAAAAAAGGGGGGTTTTGCTTTAACCCCCCCCCCAAGACACCGGGGAATCGAAACCTTTAAACCTAAAAAGATCTTAAAAAAAAAAAAAAAAAAGGCTTTTTTTGGGTTAGAGGGTCCATTGTTTTTCATTTTTCTCCCCCTCTAAAAGGTACACATGAAAAAAAGGTAAACAGTTCGTAAAAACTTTTTTAAATTTCCCCCAAAAAATTTATAATTTTTAAAAATTAAAAAACACTGGGGGGGTCAAACCCCATTTTCCCAAAATTTTTTTTTGGGGTCCATGGGGGCAAAAAAAATTTTTAAAAGCTTCATTGCATGAAATTCCGTCAAAAAGGCCCCAAATTCTCCCAAAGAAAGAGGGGAAAGGGAAAATTTTTGAACCCCGGGGGAAAAGGGGTTTAAAGCACGCCCCTTGGGTGGGAAACTCTAAAAATTTTGCAAAAAAAAAGGGAAATTTTTTTAATTTTTTTAAAAACGGGGGCCCCAGTTTTATACTGGGGTAAGCCGAAAACATCCCCCAAAACGGACAAGCCAGTCTGGAAAGGGGGCCCCAAAGGGGAAAAACCCCAAAAGGGGGAAAAATTAATATTTTACATGAAGAAAACTTTAAAAACTATGTTTTTGATGAATTGGGCCCCGCAAAGGACTTAATAATTGGGGAGGGGTAATCTCTACGGGGGTTATCGGAGCAACTTGGCATAAAGATGATTTTGGCGAGGCGAATATATTTTGGCCCCCCGGTGCATGTTTTTCCCCTTTTTGAACGCCAGAAATGCACCCCCTTTCGCAACTTTTTTTTGGGTATTCAAAAACCCCCTTTTCCCAGGAGTTCCCTTTAACAAAATTTAAAAACCCTTTAAAAATTTTTTAAAAAAGGTGTGTGGAAAATAAGTTCCCCGTTTTTAAAATTGGGGCCGGGCATGGTTTCCCACGGATTTTTTTTTTCCCCCTTTTGCCGAAACCTTTTTTTAAAAGAAAACCAAAAAAATCTTCGGGGGGTCAAAGCACCAGCAGGGTTTTACTCGAGGGTCTCGAGCTTCTTTTTATATGGAGAAGGGGGTTTTATGGGGGCAGCACCCCCCGTGGGGTTTTTATCAAAGTTAATTGGCCCCAGGTTGGGGGGGCCCCAAAAATTTTTATTAAAGCTTGACTGCCCAAATGATAAAAAAGGCTGCTGTAAAAAATAAGATGAAGTATGTTTAAAAAGCAAATTGAGCTATATTTTGACAGTGCGATAATTGGGGGATAACTCAAAAAGGAAAATTTTTTCCCTTTTGTAAAATTTTTGGGCTCCCAGGTGAAGATTAAAAAAATTTTTTAAAATTTTATTTCTATTGAAAGAAAGATTTTTCACCCAAAAACAGAGATAATGGTTTTTGGGGTTTTTCCCCAAAAAGGGGAAAACAAAAAATTTTCCCTTTTCTTTTGGGGTTTCAAAAAGAAGGCATCCCGGACGGGATAAAAAAACCTTGTCCCAAAACCCCTAGAAAAGGGAAGTCAAAAAAGGAAAATTTTTCATGAAATTTCGGTATTTTTTTTCCCCCCAAAAATATCAGTCACATAGTTAGCGACGTTGGGCCCCAAATTTGCCCCCAAAATTTTTTCCCATATCGACAAAAAAATTTTTCTCCCAACCCCAAAATTTTATGCCTTCCCCTTCCCCCCCAAAAAAATCTACCCCTTTTAAATGTCTTTGAAATGGGGGGGAGAAAATTCCCCGGTCCTTCTAGTTTTTTTCGCCCTTCCCCGGGCCCAGAAAAATTTTTCCCCCCAAACCCCTTTTAGTCCCTTTCCCCGGTGTATCTCCCTAAAAAAAATTTTTAAAACTCTTATTGTCTTTTTTCCCCCCTTTTTTAAAAAAGGGAAAAAAAAACAAAAAAGAGGACTTCGGCGGCGCGAATACTTTTGTCTGGCCCCGGCTGTTTGTTGCACTTTTTAACAGCCACGAAAACATGCAGCCGGGGGGGACCAAACTTTTTTGAAAATTTTTTAAAAAAAACTTTATCCCGGGTTCGTTCAACATTTTAAAATTTTAACCCCTTCAATGGTTCATATAAAGGTGTGTAAAATCGAGTCAGCCCCAAATTTTGTCCCCTGTAGGGCCCCTTAGGGGTTTTTTTTTTCCCCTTTTGCCGAAACATTTCTAAGAGACAACGCAATATCTTAGGATATAAAAGTATCGGGGGGGTTTATCAATCTTGAGTGCTGTTATTGGAAAGGACTTTGAGGAGGCGACCCAACCGGGGTTTTTAAGTAAATTTTTAGATTGGACGCGGGTTTTGGGGCCCCCAAGTTTCTTTTAAACCCCGCTTGACTCCCCCGTGAAAAAAAAGGTGTCGTAAACCATAAGATGAGTTGCTGAAATCCCAACATCTGGCCTATTTTTTTGCAGTTCGTTTAATGGCGTACCCAAAAACCAAAAAGGAAAAATTTTTCCCCTTCTGTAGAATTTTGGGCCCCCCCAAGTAGAAGATAAAAATTTTCCCCACAAAAATTTTTTTCTTTGCAAGAGAGAGACCCGCACCAATCAAAAGCAGAAAAGGGTTGTGTTTTCCAATAAGTAAAACCCAAAATTTTTTCCCCTTTTACATCTTAAGGGAGGGATAAAGAAGTTTATGCGAGGGGGTTTTTTTCCCCAACCAGGTCCCAAACCATGTAAAGAAGTAAAAAAGGGAAAAATCTAAATGAAAAGTCATGTTTTTTTTCCCAAAAAATATATCGTCACATAGTTCACTAAATTGGCCAAAAAGTAAAAGACAAAAATTTAAACATATAACAAAAAATTTTTTTCCCCCCCCCCAATTTCATGCCTTTCCTTTTCCCGAACATCTAGCCCTTTTATTTTTGAAATGGTGAGGGGAAAAGGGAATTTTTCCAGGTTCCCTTATTTTCTCCCCCTATACCGGCACCAGAGCCTTTTTCCCCCCCACTCTCCTTCAGCCCCTTTTCCCCGGGCCCCTTTCCCCCTAAAAATATTTAATCTCTCTCTTTTGTCATTTTCCCCCCCATTTAAATACGAAAAAAAAAACCGCATTGTTTAAAACCCCTCCCTCAACAAAAAACTGTGCTGCTAATACAGCCCCTTTCTATTTTCCCCCACTCTAAACTCCGGAAAAATCTCGATCCAATTTTTTTTACCCCAAAACTTCATTTAATTTTTTTTTATTTTGCCCTTTTTTTTAATCTGGTCTCCCGTTTAAAAATTATAAAACTCCCCTCACAAAAAAGGTTTAATATCTAAAAAACAAAAGGTCCTACCCCTGGGGATTCCCCGGCCCTTTGTAATTTGACATGTGATACATTTCCCCCATCACTATCCCGGTTATTGGGTCAAGGATATTGCTCGCCCCGGTTCCCCCCCTGCCTCTCCTTCTTGTTTTTTTTGGTCCCTTCTTAGGTCGGGTTTTTGGGGCCCCCCCCAGGTTTTTAGTATGTTTTTTTGTTGTTTGCAAAAATAATTTTTTTTTATTATATAGGGGGGTGTGCAACTTTTTTGGGTGTTATCTTTTTTTTCCTCCGTTTTCCCCAATTTTTGCCCCCTGTTTGCACCCCCTGATTTTATTGTTTAATACTTCGCAGGGGCCCCATTTTTTCAATTGCAGTTCCGGGGTTTGGCCCCCTTTTTTTCCTTACACACCCCCTTTTCGGCAAAATCGGTAGTTTTTGGTTTTCTATTCATCTCTACTGACAAACCCCCAAATTTAAAAATCCCCGGATTATAAAAAAAACAGTGAGGGGGACTTTTTGCTGTCCCCTAACTTCCCCAAAATCAAAAAAGAACTTTTTTTGTTTTTTTTTTAAAACCCCTTTTTAAAAGCCATTTTTTCCTTTCTGTTGTGGTTTTTTTTTTTACCGAGCAGGGGGTTTTTATTTTTCCTTCACCACCTACATGCAATCACTTGTTCGCTCATGTCACCTACACCTCAAAAACATCTCTAGAATTTGACCTTTTCTTACCTTTGACTCTGCAAAAACTCTTATTATCGCCCTTATTCATTTTTGCCTGGCCTATTGCAACTCACTATTAATCGGTCCCTGTCTTACCAAACTCTCCCCTCTCCAATCTATCCTGATGCAGCAGCCAGGATCATATTCCTCACCCACCACTACACAGATGCCTCTACCTGTGCCAGTCATTACACTGGTTACCCATCGATAGAGTTCAATATAAACTTATTACCCTCACCCACAAAGCACTCCATGGTTCAGCACCACCCTAATCTCATCCATCGTCTCAGTCTACCACCCTACACGTGCACTCCATTCTGCTAATGACGGAAGACTAACATCCTCGATAATCAAAACCTCCCATTCACGTCTCCAAGACTTCTCGTGTGCAGCGCCAATTCTTTGGAAGGCACTACCCAGGACAAATAATTCGCAATATCTACAGTTTTAGCGTGCCCTAAAACTTTTTTTTTTTAGACTGGCCTATCACCTCAGCATACTTATCTAACTATCCCTGTCTTCCTCACACAAAATTTTCTTCAATGCTTGGAGCCCCTATTGCCTCAGATTGTAGCTTGAGAGCAGGGCCGGCGTCAGCACCGGGCAAGTGCCGGGCCCTGAGCAGGCTGGGGGGGCCCACTCGACATCAGGGACATCGGCACACTATGGGGCCCAGTGTCTGTGCCAGTGCGACTCCCGTGAGTAGGTCCCCCGCTTGCTCAGGGCCCTGTCATTTGTGATACTTTACCTCTCCCTGTTCCATCACTGTGGCGTCTTCTGACTGTGACGTTCAGGTCAGAGGACGCTATGACGTCATGTCTGTGCGCCTCGGCCTGAACAGTCACAGTGCAGAGAGCGGAAGATGGATACATTGAGGAGTCCGGAGCAGAGCAGCAAGGAGAGGTATTTCATATTTTTTTTGTTTGAAACATTATATATAGGGACCATCATACACTGGTATGAGGCCCATTATACACTGAAGCATCGTATATAGGGCCCATTTACACTGGAGCATCATATATGGGTCCATTATACACTGGAGCATCATATATGGGCCCATCATATACTGGAGCATTATATGGAGTCCATCATATACTGTATGAAACATTATATGGGCCCCTTTATGTATTGAGCAATACATGGGGCTCATTATATACTGTATGGAGCAATACATGGGGCCTATTATATACTGTATGGAGCAATACATGGGGCCTATATATACTGTATGGAACAATATATGGGGTTCATTATTCTGCATGGAACAATACATGTGGCTCATTCTGTATGGAGCAACATATAGGGCTCATTATTCTGTATGGAGCAAAATATGGGGTTCATGATTCTGTATGGAGCATTATATGGGCTCATTATCCTGTATTGAGCACTATATGGGGTCCATTATTCTGTATGGAACAATATATGGGGCTCTTTGTTCTGTATGGATCACTATGTGGTTGACCATAATACTGTATGGAGCAATATACTGTATGTGGCATATTATTCTGTATGGAGCAATATATGGGGCTCATTATTCTGTATAGAGGCAATATATGGGGCTCATTATTCTGTATAGAGCAATATATGGGGTCATTATTCTGTATAGAGCAATATATGGGGTTCATTATTCTGTATGGGGACTATGTGGTGCCCATAATACTGTATAGAGGACTATACTGTCCAATTACTGAGCTATTGTAGAATTTACAATAGATATCACTCATGTAATGTAAGAAGTGAAGTATTTTTCATTGTACATATTACCTATATTTTTTTGTCGTATCTGTGCATCTTGAATTGTGGTATGTGTTAAAGGGGTCCACTGAGACTCTTTCGCCCGGGGTCCATGAAAACCTGGAACCTGCCCTGCTTGAGAGCAGGACCCTTAACTCCTCCTGTATCACAGTTAAGTATTATTCTGTAATGTCTGTACAAGTCTCCTCTGAAACGTTAAGTGCTACGGAATATGTTGGCAACTATAGAAAATAAAAATTATTATATAGACAAGTCTATCTGGCTTGCTTTCATGCCCATCAAGCCGTTGTATGCAAACTCCTCGATTTGTAAAACAGCAATATTTGCAATTTTTCAGCATCCAAAGCAGCTGCACCTCCAAACAACCACTGTAATGACATAAGTTGTGTGCAAGACCACATTGTGAACAATAATTGATTTTTTGGCCACTTGGAAGTAGTATCGACATGCCGGTCGGGAAAACGGACAAAAGTGTTCGCACACCATACTTTTTTGGCTGCTGACACCTTGCTATGCACATCCGTGTTTCACAGTCAAGAGTAGGGACCTCCCTGGTGCCCCTTACCTGAACTCAACAGCCTCGTTTATGACTGTGAGGCTTTCGAGTTTGGTTGAGAAGATCAGCGACGAGTCTGTACTAAAACCACGAAACACAGATGTGTGAACCCGGCCTTACAGCCAGTATTCCCCAAAGACTAGTTCATTTTTCAGGGAAGGTGGGGGGTATGCACTTTTAACAACCTATACTTCAGTTTAAAGCTACTAATACTCACCTATTTCAGATGGTGATCTCTGTGATTGGGGGCCCCCAATGAAACTAGTCGGGAGGATTGATCAGGCATTTTGAGCTTCGACATGCCCCTCCTGTGTTCATTTCTTAGGAATATACACAGGTTTATGCTGCAGTCATAAGGAAATAGCTCAGGTAAATGGTGGTCCTTACTCCTCTTCAAAACACAGATTAAATAAAAACTCAACAAATGGAAAAGTTGTGGGTCTTATATTAAAAAAAAAAAAATAATCTGTTAACATTTCTGTACACAATATTACATCCACCTTCTCACAAGACCAGAAATGTCCAGTCCACACGGCCACATCCAATGCCGCAGGATCAGATGTAGATCAGGATGAACCATGTCTTGCTATATATTAGAGTGAATGTAACATTCAGCGACAGGCTGACATGTGGAGACTCTGGGAGTTCGTACTGACTGAAGGGTTCCACAGCCGGCCCCAAATCACCGACAACGGAACCAGATTTTCCCACAGTATCTTTGCGCACTGTGACTGCGTGGGACCCAGGCACTGAAATATTAATCACAGTTCGGTAACACTTCATTGCATCTGCTCGCCCGTGATGTGTTTTGGGGGTGCAGGGCACGTTTAGGTTGGTACATGTTCCGGGTTTGTCTGCAAAGGTGCCAATTATACATTATAAGAGCTGGCAACGGGCGTCGAGTAGACAGAGTGGTCAGACACGTGCAGTAGGCCAACCAGCAGACAAAGAGTTACTGGCCCACTCGGCGCATGTTTACTCATCGTCTGAGAATTCAAGATCCTGCACAATATCTTCTTCCCTTTGGAGAGTTCCTTTAGGTCGCCTGAGAGAGGCGCTGCGGCCCCTTATTTTTCTTCTGGATCTTTTTCTTCTGCGCTCCGGCGTCTCCCTCCTCCTCCTCATCGTCTTCTTCATCCTGCGATTCCCCTGTGGGCGGAAGAGCAAATATAAATTCTGCTTTATCAGGAAGGAACAAGCCGGCCGAGGGTGGCTCATCACTAATTAATCTCGGCGCTCATTAATTTATTGTTGCTTTCTGCAGCATCCAGATAGAGAGGACACTTGGCCAAGCCGAGCGCTGTAGCCAGATGTGCGTCTGAAGGAAAGACGCCTTTTCGTGAGGATTCACCCCCCAGAACAAAACAGCCCATAGTCCTTTATATAATGGGGAGCACTGCTGTATTATGACAGTACTGCCCGGGAATAAAAGGATAAATTATGTATAAACACATGTCCAGTTGTTCAATTCCTAGATCCTTTGTAGTTTGCTGTCAGAATACACACGCATTATGCTAACAAAATCGGTGGAATCGGCACCGATCATCACTTTGCAGCAATGCAGCAAAGCAACTATATTACATAGGAAATTATTTTGGCTATTATCAGAAACTGCTCCTTTTATTACCGTATATACGAGATTTTCAGCCATTTTTTAAGGCTGAAAGTGCCCCTATCGGCTTATACTTGAGTCATATACCGGGGGTTGGCGGGGGAGGGGGAGCACGGGTGTCAGAGATCATACTCCACCCCTCCTGGCACACAGTCTCTGCAGCCCCTGCTTCTTCTATGGTCTCGGCGCCCCAGCTCTTCCTGCGTTCAGCAGTCACGTGGTACCGCTCATTAAAGTCATGAATATGCACATATTCATGACTTTAATGAGCGGTACCACGTGACCGCTGAAACCTGGAAGAGCTGAGGCGCCAAGACCATAGAAGAAGCAGGGGCTGCAGAGACCGTGCGCCAGAAGGAGCGAGTATGACAGGGAGCAGTGCAATATTCACCTGTCCTCGTTCCACCGCCACGCGCCGCTCTGTCCTCCGCGTCCTCTGACTGTGACGTTCAGGTCAGAGGGCGCGATGACGTAGTCAGTGCGTGCTCTCTGCTGAACGTCACTGCAGAGACCCGGGTAGACAGAGCGGCGCGCAGCGACGGAACGGGGACAGGTGAAAATCGCCAGTGCCGGGGGCCTGAGCAAGCGGCGACACCGGCACCTGGCCCACATAGCACGCCGGTGTCCCCGCCTGCTCAGGAACACCAGCACCTGGCCCCCAGCAACGAGAGGAGAGTATGTCTTTTTTTTTTTTTTAATTGCAGCAGCAATATATGGGCTGTATTTATCTATGGAGCATCTTCCTGGGCCACCATTAACCTTGTGCAGCATTTTATGGGGGGGTATTTATCTATGGAGCATCTTCTTGGGCCACCATTAACCCTTGTGCAGCATTTTATGGGGGTATTTATCTATGGAGCATCTTCTTGGGCCACCATTAACCCTTGTGAAGCATTTTATGGGGGGTATTTATCTATGGAGCATCTTCTTGGGCCACCATTAACCCTTGTGCAGCATTTTATGGGGGTATTTATCTATGGAGCATCTTCTTGGGCCACCATTAACCCTTGTGCAGCATTTTATGAGGGTATTTATCTATAGAGCATCTTCTTGGGCCACCATTAACCCTTGTGCAGCATTTTATGGGGGGGTATTTATCTATGGAGCATCTTTTTGGACCACCATTAACCCTTGTGCAGCACCACCCTCGGCTTATACTCGAGTCAATAAGTTTTCCCTCGGCTTATACTCGAGTCAATAAGTTTTCCCAGTTTTTTTGTGGCAAAATTAGGGGTCTCGGCTTATACTCGGGTCGGCTTATACTCGAGTATATACAGTAGTTATATTACAGAATTTAAGCATCTCGAGACCATCCAGGTAGTACATTTTTGCAGAATACAGAGGTCTGTAAAGAAAGGAATAACAGGCCTCTGAGAATGTGATAATGCTAAGTAATGTGTAAAAATCCCAATATGTAACCTGCAATAATAATTCATGCTCCATCTTTTAAAGGGATAGCAAATAAATGCAAGTTATTACAATTTAGCAAAAAATAAATAAAATTGCAGGACAGTGGGGTCCAGCGAACCTGATCCTTCCTGCCATCATCTCTGGGGCATTTTTTCCATTAGTAGGCCCAGGCAACGTTGTGCTGCAATGGTGACGTAGTGTTGGACCTACTAATCAAGAGAGGAGCAGGGGATGGATGTCGGCAGGTGGGCAGAGGTCATCAAGAGAGGAGCAGGGTATGTCGTCATCAAGAGAGGAGCAGGGTATGTCGTCATCAAGAGAGGAGCAGGGTATGTCGTCATCAAGAGAGGAGCAGGGGATGTCGCCATCAAGAGAGGAGCAGGGGATGTCGCAATCAAGAGAGGAGCAGGGGATGTCGCAATCAAGAGAGGAGCAGGGGATGTCGTCAAGAGAAGAGCAGGGGATGTCGTCAAGAGAGGAGCAGGGGATGTCGTCAAGAGAGGAGCAGGGGATGTCGTCAAGAGAGGAGCAGGGGATGTCGTCAAGAGAGGAGCAGGGGATGTCGTCAAGAGAGGAGCAGGGGATGTCGTCAAGAGAGGAGCAGGGGATGTCGTCAAGAGAGGAGCAGGGGATGTCGTCAAGAGAGGAGCAGGGGATGTCATCAAGAGAGGAGCAGGGGATGTCAAGAGAGGAGCAGGGGATGTCGTCAAGAGAGGAGCAGGCGATGTCGTCAAGAGGAGCAGGGGATGTCGGCAGAGGTCATGAAGAGAGGAGCAGTGGATGTCAGCAGGTGGGCAGAGGTCATCAAGAGAGGAGCAGGGTATGTCGTCATCAAGAGAGGAGCAGGGTATGTCGTCATCAAGAGAGGAGCAGGGGATGTCGTCATCAAGAGAGGAGCAGGGATGTCGCCATCAAGAGAGGAGCAGGGGATGTCGCAATCAAGAGAGGAGCAGGGGATGTCGCAATCAAGAGAGGAGCAGGGGATGTCGTCAAGAGAAGAGCAGGGGATGTCGTCAAGAGAGGAGCAGGGGATGTCGTCAAGAGAGGAGCAGGGGATGTCGTCAAGAGAGGAGCAGGGGATGTCGTCAAGAGAGGAGCAGGGGATGTCGTCAAGAGAGGAGCAGGGGATGTCTTCAAGAGAGGAGCAGGGGATGTCGTCAAGAGAGGAGCAGGGGATGTCAAGAGAGGAGCAGGGGATGTCGTCAAGAGAGGAGCAGGCGATGTCGTCAAGAGGAGCAGGGGATGTCGGCAGAGGTCATGAAGAGAGGAGCAGTGGATGTCAGCAGGTGGGCAGAGGTCATCAAGAGAGGAGCAGGGGATGTCGGCAGAGGTCATCAATAGAGGAGCGGGGAAGTCGGCAGAGGTCATCAAGAAAGGAGCGGGGAAGTCGGCAGAGGTCATCAAGAGAGGAGCAGGGGAAGTCAGCAAAGATCATTAAGAGAAGAGCAGGGGTTGTCGGCAGAGGTCATCAAGATGAGCAGGGGAAGTCGGCAGTGGTTATCAAGATGAGCAGGGGAAGTCGGCAGTGGTTATCAAGAGGAGCAGGGGAAGTCGGCAGTGGTTATCAAAAGGAGCAGGGGATGTCAGCAGTGGTTATCAAGAGGAGCAGGGGATGTCGGCAGAGGTCATCAAGAGAGGAGCAGGGGATGTCGGCAGTGGTTATCAAAAGAGGAGCAGGGGATGTCGGCAGGTGGGCAGAGGTCATCAAGAGAGGAGCAGAGGTTATCAAGAGAGGAGCAGGGGATGTCAACAGGTGGGCAGAGATCATCAAGAGAGGAGCAGGGAATGCCAACAGGTGGGCAGAGGTCATCAAGAGAGGAGCAGGGAATGCCAACAGGTGGGCAGAGGTCATCAAGAGAGGAGCAGGGAATGCCAACAGGTGGGCAGAGGTCATCAAGAGAGGAGCAGGGAATGCCAACAGGTGGGCAGAGGTTTGCACGACTTTAGCGCATCAGCTACGGACGTCTGATGTGGCTGCTGGACCAGGATCTTGTGAATCATTTTGCTCCACTCTTACTTATTAAATAAAAAGTTACAGAATTACTTTCAGTACATAGCGTTCACTTTTTTCAGGCTCTCGGCTTGCTGGGATCTTTACAGGGAAACTCTCCCGGGGTGGATCTTTCTGCCACATCTGGTAGCAGCACAGGTGAATTTACCCCAGCTCTCACCATACTTACTGCAAAGTGAAAATCCACAGAAAGAACTGACATGCTGAGACTTTAAAAATTTCCCCATAAAAAAAAAAATTCCTGGTACTGTAATAAGCTGCAGATATTGGTGTGCAAATCCACTAATCCTATTTTTTATGGATTGAAAATAACTTTCATATTTTGGGAATAATGACGGTCTCTAGTCTCATTCTTGGGTTCGCTTGGGTCGGACTCTTAGCAATAAGTGACTAATCCTAATTTTGTCATTTTATGGATTGGGAATAACTTCATATTTTGGAATTTTTTATTTTTTTTTAAGTAACAATATAGTCTTAATGCTTTCAGAAACAAAATAAATAAAACGACGCTTCTATAAAACTTCTTTATCCTTACGCATTTGATATCAGGGAATGGAAAGACAACCGAAGCTTATAAATTGCTGAAACCTTCCAGCCGCCTCCTCCGTAATATGTGCCGGAATCTGGGATGTGCCGGTAATGTCTGGGACGAGGCTCAGCGTATGATCGGATGGATGAGTAGCGGGCTATGTAAATGTGCACATGGGGGGAGCAGTAGTGCGTTGTGCCTGCCAGATCTCCGCTCTCCCTGTATCTGGTGATTAATGACACAAGGCCTGCGATAAAGCGTTCTGTCCCACACTGCCTCCACAGCTCATTACCGGCCAGCTGTACTGCATTAACCCTTAATGCCTCCAGATTCCTGCAACTCCCTCAACTCAAAAGACGGATTTTGGTAAGACCTTACCTGTAAAATCCTTTTCAGCGAAGGAAGGAAGAGAGACACAGTATTCATTACTGATGGGTAGGCGGAGCCCAGATCAGGATGACACCTCAGATCAAAAGCGTGTTGACTGGCTGGCCCTCCAGCTCGGGCTCCTCCTACTCAGCTCCTTCAGTCGTACCAAAGCTTTGAGGAAAAGAGCCAAGATCACCAGCGGAGCAACATAACCCCTTCTGAAGGAACTTCAGAGAAACAACACAAGAATACAGGTTATGCATGCAAAGTAAGGCAAACCACAGAGTTCCAGGCACTACTCACTGAACCTGACTACTGTGATGAGCTGGCAATGCTGGAACAGAGCCTTAGAGCGCTGACCTCAGCCCAGATAATCGCTATCAGATAAGGGTCGCGCTGCATCTGAAAACATCAACACACTTCTCCCCTGGGAGGGTGCTGTGTCTCTCTTCCTTCCTTCGCTGAAAAGGATTTTACAGGTAAGGTCTTACCAAAATCCGTCTTTCAGCTGCAGATGGAAGGAAGAGAGCCACAGTATTCATTACTGATGGGACGTCCAAAGCAGTTCAAAAATAAGGGTGGGAAAAAACCAACAAAGGGCAGAAACCCAACAACCTTAACAAAAAGCGCAACCAGCGCTAAACACAAGTTCATCTAGAACTTTACACTACAGCTGCCTGCAGGACCCTACGTCCGAGGGCTGCATCAGCGGAAGCACTGACGTCCACTTTATAAAACTTTGTAAACGTGTGGACAGAGCGCCAAGTTGCCGCTCGGCAGAGCTGCACCGCCGAGGCACCTTGATGAAAAGCCCACGAAGAGGCCACAGCTCTCGTAGAATGGGCTCGAATCTTAATCGGGCAAGATTCACCCGAAGACGGTAAGCTTCCAAAATAGCTGACCGGATCCAACGAGCTATAGAATCTTTGGAAGCTCGTTGACCACGCCGACGACCTGCTGGAACCACAAACAGGGAGTCCGTCTTACGAAAACCTTGAGTAATAGATAGATAAAACTTCAAGGCCCGCACTAAATCCAATGTGTGTAAAGCTCGCTCTTTCACATTTTTCGGATCCGGGCAGAATGAAGGTAACACAATATCCTGGTCGACATGAAATTGTGACACCACTTTAGGTAAAAAATCACCCCGAGTGCGAAGCACTACACGATCCGGAAAAAACTCCAGAAAAGGAGGCGAACAAGAAAGAGCTGCCAACTCAGAAACTCTCCTCAAGGAAGTGACTGCAACAAGGAAAGCCACCTTCCAAGAAAGTAAAGAAAGGCTAGCAGAAACCATAGGCTCAAAAGGTTTATGCTGAAGAGCCTCCAAAACAAGGTTGAGCCGCCAAGGAGACACGGGTGCCTTCCGCGGCGGAAACTTACGAGATATACCTCGGAAAAAGGAGAGCACGTCTCTATTTGAAGCAATGGTTCTCCGAAATAATAAGGACAGAGCAGAAATCTGACCTTTCAGAGTGCTTACTGCCAAACCCTTGTCTAGCCCATGCTGTAGAAAAGCCAACAGGTTGGGAATGGAAAATTTTCTCGGGTTCCGAGAGGACCCCAAACACCACGAAAAGAAGGTTTCCCAAATTTTGTGGTAAATCCTAGTAGTAGCCGGACATCTGGCAGCTCGAAGAGTAGCAATGACCTCGGCTGAAAAACCTCTACGAGTCAACATTTCGGTCTCAAGAGCCACGCCGTCAAACGCAGAGACTTCAAGTCCGGATGACAAACGGGCCCTGAGTCAACAGGTCGGTCGAAGAGGAAGTGGAAATGGAGGTGCCGCCAACAGCGACATTAGCGTTGAAAACCACGTCCTCCTTGGCCAATCTGGTGCTATTAACATAGCCGGGATTCTCTCCAGTCTGATCCGACGCAGTACCAGAGGAAGCAAGGATATCGGTGGAAACACATAAATCAGCTCGAATTGATCCCACGGAGCCACCAGAGCATCCACCTCCACAGCCTTCCGGTCCTTGAACCTGGACATGAACACTGGTAGTTTGGCATTGAACCTGGATGCCATCAAATCCACTTGGGGAGTTCCCCAACGGGAGCACAGCATTGCAAAAATCTCCGGATGAAGACTCCATTCTCCGGGATCCATCTTCTCGCGACTGAGAAAATCCGCCGTAACATTCTGAACCCCTGGGATGTGGATTGCAGAAATGGCTGGAACCCTGGCCTCGGCCCAGATCAGGATCCGAGACACCTCCGCCATGAGTCTGGGACTCCTTGTTCCACCTTGATGATTGATATACGCAACCGCTGTGGCGTTGTCTGTCTGCACTCGGACCGGCAGACCGCTCAAAGGGACCGTCCAGTGTTGGAGGCAAAGGAAAATCGCCCTCAATTCCAGGATATTGATCGGTAAAACAGTCTCCTCCGATGACCATACTCCCTGAATCCAGGAATCGTTCCAAACAACCCCCCAGCCCGTCAGGCTGGCATCTGTGGTTATGACCGACCATTTCGGAGGGAGAAAAGATTTCCCCAGGGATAAGGCTCCTGGACGTAACCACCATCCTAGAGACTCTCGCACCCTGCGAGAGATGGTGACACTGCAATCCAGCGATTGCGACTGATTCCAATGACTCAGAATGAACCTTTGGAGAGCTCTGGAATGAAACTGGGCAAACGGAATTGCCTCCATGGACGCCACCATTAAACCCAGAAGACGCATACACTTGCGAAGGGACATTGTTATCGAAGACTTCATGATTTGTACATGCCGAAGAAGACATGACTGTTTGTCTGGAGGTAGAGACACCACTGCCCGTACCGTGTCGAAATGCATTCCCAAAAAAAGGATAGCTTGCGACGGTTCCAGAAACGACTTCTCCCAATTGACTAGCCAACCGAAGTCCTTCAGTAACTGAAGAGACAGATTGCGAGCTGTCACTGCTTCCTCCTCCGAGGATGCCACGATCAAAAGATCGTCCAGGTAAGGAAGAATCGTAATTCCTTGTCTTCGAAGAATCGCCATGAGAGGCGCCAGAATCTTTGTAAATACTCTGGGCGCCGAGGCTAAGCCGAATGGCAGAGCCACGAACTGGTAATGATCCCGACCTATGGCAAAACGAAGAAAACGTTGATGAGCCCTTCCAACGGGAACATGTAAATAAGCGTCGCGGATGTCGATTGATACCAAAAAATCGTTCTGCGACAGTGCTGCCACGACGGAGCGAAGTGACTCCATGCGGAATTTCCGGGTGTGGACATGCCGATTCAATCTTTTGAGATCCAGAATCGGACGAAATTTGTCCTCCTTTTTGGGAACCACAAACAGATTGGAATAAAATCCTTTTCCCCGGTCTTCTGGCGGAACCGGTATTACCACACCCTTCTGAAGAAGGAATTCGACCTCTCGCTGCAGAGCGACCAAAAGCTCGGGTTCTGTCGGAATGCGAGACTGGTAAAATGTGTCTGGGGGACGAGAAGAGAATTCTATGAAATAACCTGCTGACACGACCCGCGTTACCCATGAATCTGGAACGCGAGAAATCCAAGTCTCCTTGAACTGGAGCAGGCGACCCCCCACTCGAGAGTCCTCGAGTGGGCTCCTGGCGTCAATCCGTCTTGGCGGGCTTCTTGTCGGTTTCCGCTTGTCTTGACGGAAATTCTGCTTCCAGGGAATGCGAGATTTCTGGGAGGACTTTTTTGCTGAGAAAGAGGAACGACCCGATCCCCAAGAAGACTGAGCGAATCGACCTCGGCCCCGAAAGGACCGCCGACCACTATATGTCCTGCCAGACACAGAAGCCATAGCTCTGCGTTGTGGCAACGTCGCCTCTTTTGCCTTTGCCCTGGTAATCAGTTCTGTGAGGTCAGACCCAAAAAGATGACCACCTTTATAAGCTAAGGCCAGCAAACCTTGTTTGGAGACCGCATCCCCGGCCCACTGTCTGAGCCACAGCGCTCTTCTGACCGTGATCGCCGAAGCCTGCGCCCTGGACAGAAGCGACGCAGTGTCCAGACCTGCATCATAGATATATCGGACTGCAGTGTCCAACCATTCGAAAATCTCCTCCATCTCAGATGACGGAGATCCATTTTTCCACGCCTTGTGTAAAAGGTCCAACCAGCTTATAGAAGCTTTAGAAGCACACATGGATCCTAGTATCGCTCTGAATCCATGACCCGCGGCCTCATAATTTGATTTCGCCGCCATTTCCGTTTTTCTGTCCAGTGGATCCTGCAAACTCGCCTTCCCTTTAACAGGAAGCAGTGAGGATTTACTAAGCTGGGATAAGGAAAAATCCACTTCAGGAGAGGGGATCCAATTATCTCTCGACTCTGTGGAACACGGATAAAGTGCGTCAAAGAAACGTGTTCCGTGAAAACGTTTATCCGGACACAGACGTTCCTTTTCTACTGCACTGTTAAGATCATCTAGATCTGGCAAGGCTGATCGTGACGTACGATACTCCTGGTACATTCGTGCTGATTTACCAGGTAAACTAGTTACCACCTCCGGTAACTGTAAAACCTCTCTCATGGCTTCAATAAATGCCTCTGTACGTCTCACAAGGACGAGAGCCCCCGCCTTTCCTCCTTATCCGAATCAGACATTTCCCCATCTGAACTTAAAGGAGAACCCTCACCACAATCTAAATCAGAGACATCTGATTCGCTACGGGTGAAGGATGGTAACGGTCTGTGTCGCTTTCTGTCCTGAGAGGATCTAGCTGACACATATTGATCAAAAGGTCAGACAAGCCATTAATAGAACTGGCGATAGCATCCAATTTTGCATCACTGTGATCTCCAACCGCAGCGCTAGACGCCGCGGAGGACTGCGTACCAGATTGCCGAAGCGGAATGGAATATGGTCCGCGCCTTCTGAACCCTGTTCCGACATGCCTCACACAGTATATGGCAGGCCAAATGTCAGAAAACCTGAAAAAAACGCAGTTTTTTTTTTTTTTTTTTTTTTTTTTAAGTGAACGCAAAACAGCCGCTGAAGGGTTAAGTCTTAAAAATATAGAGCTACCCCAGCTGTATGCCAAGTAAAACCTTCAAGAGGGGTTAATGTCACAGGCTGTCAGAAAAAACAAGGTCTCTATGTGAGACCGAGCTGCAGAATAGCGCTATGTATCAGCGCTGTGCGGTGAGGAAACAATGCCACTCACCCAGCTGGTTTGGTGCCTGAGACGGGAGGAGCGGAGTCTGAGGAGCCCAGGAGCTCTTTTAATGGCCGCCGTGCTGAGGGAGCCGGAAGAGAAGCGCAATCGCGCGCTTCCTGCATTGAAAGACCGGGAAGCGTGAAGCCACGCCCCCCGGCTCAAAAATATGAGCGCCAAAACTCCTCACTCCTACTCCCCCCCTGTCCTGCAGGCATCTGCCTGCGGACAAAAGTTGCACAGAAACACCACATCTACATGTCACGGCGCTGCCAAAGCAGCGCTAATAGTACATTTAACACACATGTAATAGCGCTGTCACAGCAGTCGCTAAAGCACTCATCACATTGTATATATATTGTGGAGTACTCACCAGCTGAGCGCCACAGGGACCCCTCAGGATTTGTGGCGCTTGTGCCCATGCTCCCCCCAGGGCAGGGAACGCAGTGACCCCAGTGTGCGGTTTGCGTCCCCGCAGGGAAGCTAACCTCGTCCCCCAGGGCCGGCAAGATTCTGCAGGGACTATTTATGTAAAATACAGATCCGCCAGGGGAGAGGTGGGGTCCAGCAGCGCTGAGACCCCTGAGACCTTTCAGACCCATGTCCAAGTCTCATGTCCGATAAAAAATAATAAAATCTTCTGAGGAGCTGCTTCAGCAGCGACCATCTCTGAGACCTCAAATTTTAGACTGAAGGAGCTGAGTAGGAGGAGCCCGAGCTGGAGGGGCCAGCCAGTCAACACGCTTTTGATCTGAGGTGTCATCCTGATCTGGGGCTCCGCCTACCCATCAGTAATGAATACTGTGGCTCTCTTCCTTCCATCTGCAGCTGAAATATATATATTTTTTTTTTTTTTAAACTGCAGGAAATACTGATCCCTGTGTTAAAGCAAAAAACACAAATTATGTAATCACCAGTTATTTGCCATGCATCAGGTCGGATGATTAGTAGTGATGAGCGAAAGTGCTGGGCTAAGGTGTTATCCAAGCATGCTCGGGTGATAACCGAGTGACTTCGGCGTGCTCTAAAAATATGTTTCGAGTCCCTGCGGTTGTTCGTCAGCTGCAAGACATGCAGGCGCGGTTACAGGAATATATTTTTCGAACACGTCGAAGACACTCTGTTAGCACACGAGCATGCTCAGATAACGACTTATTCCAGCACGTTCGCTCATCAATATTGATCAGCCAATAAAGCATGGATTGTTATTTAACAGGCTCCAGATCTCACCATCAAAATCACTGCTGTCATTGTCGTCCTCCACCTCGTACTCGCCCTCCTCTCCTTCGCTGCTCAGATCAGAGCCCTCGTCCGATGAATCATCCCCCCTCTTCGATTT
>JARQOD010009144.1:0-32632 GCA_033576555.1 Oophaga sylvatica | reverse complement strand
AAAGGCCCCACCCAAACCCCCTCAGGGCAATGTCAACGGTTTTTGAAAAAAATAATTGTGGTATTTAAGGAGCGCTATGGTATAGAGCCACGGCAAGGTTTAGTGGAACAAACCTTTTTTAGACCACTACACGTTTCGGCAGGGGCGCTCCTTTCCTCAGGGGGAAAAAGAATCCACCCGAACAAGGTAGCGTCTGCTCCGAAACTAGTATCTATAAAAGGGTTTTGTTTCCCACTATGATTGCGTGTGCTCTATCCCATGCGCCCCTTAAATTCCCCCTTTAAAAATTTTTTAAAAAAACCGTTGACATTGCCTTAAAGGGATTGTGGCTGGACAGTTTGGAGTATAGATTTCATATCCGGGAAAAAGGACCTGCAGTAAAGTCATTTCCTGTGAAGTTGCATCCGTGACGGGATTTTGGGGCCCCAAATGACCAAACCAAAAAAGCACGCACAGGAGCGGCCCCGGAGCAGCAGGCTGGATTGCACGGAGACGTCCGTACCGAAGTTGTGCGGGTGCGCAACCCTTCCAGGAAAGGGGCAAATTTCCCCCCCAACTTTCATTGTAACCCCCAAATTCAACCCCCGGGTTTTCATGCTGCGTCCTCCTTTTTTATTGTTTAAATGCCTTTTTGTAGAAAAGGAAGAGGGAGGCCGACGGAAGGGGGGAGGCCCCAAGAGGAGCGGGGTGGCGACGGAAGGACGGGGCGGCCGAAGGAAAAGAGGAGGGGGCGGCCCAAGGAAGAGGGACGGGGGGGCCGAAGGAAGAGAGGACGGGGCGGCCCAAGGAAGAGAGAGACGGGGCGGGAAGGAAAAAAGGGAGACGGGCGGGGCCCAAGGGGAAAAGAGGCGGGGGGGCCGGAAGAGAGAGACGGGCGGCCGACGGAAGAGAGGAGGGGCGGCGAGGAGGAGAGAGGGGCGGCGCGGAAGAAAAGGACGGGGCGGCGAGGAGAGAGAACGGGGCGGCCCAGGAAGAGAGGAGGGGCGGCCGACGGAGGAGGACGGGGCGGCCCAGGAAGAGGAGAGGGGCGGCCCACGGAAGGAGAAGGGGGGGCCGACGGAAGAGAAGCGGGGCGGCCCACGGAAAGAGAGAGAGGGGGGCCGACGAAGAGAGAGAGGGGCGGCCCAGGAAAAGAGGGCGGGGGGCCCACGGAAGAGAGGGGCGGCCGCGGGAAAAGAGAAGAGGGGCGGCCGACGGAAAGAGGGACGGGGCGGCCGCGGAAAGGGGACGGGGCGGCGACGGAAAGAGAGACGGGGCGGCCGAGGAAGAGTGAGACGGGGCGGCCGACGGAAGAGGAGAGGGGCGGCCGGGAAGAGAGGGGGGCGGCCGAGGGAAGGGAGGGGGCGGCCGGACCGTTCTTAAAATGTTTCGTGCGGTTTCGGGTACCAGCGTGCGGCTTGCTCAGGAATGGAGCAGGCAGGGTGTGAGTGCATCTGCACGCATGTGAGGCGGAGACTTTGGAGCAAGCCCTGGTCTCAAGGGGGCAGCAAAGAAGTCACTTCTCTCCGAAAAAAAACATCATGGACAGCTGATATTCTGCAAAAGGTACAGGCGTGGATTGCTGAGGACTGGGGTTAAAGTTATTTTCTTGATGAATCCCCTTTTCGATTGTTTGGGAATAGGAAAACGCCTCTTTCGGGAAGCAAGGTGAGCGCTACCACCGCTTGTCTCTGCAAACTGCTAAGCATCCTGAAACCATTTTTGGGTGGGGTTGTTCTCAGCCAAGGGAATCGGCTTCTACGCTTGCCTAAAACACAGCATGAAATAAAGAATGGTACCAGTTGTCCAGGAGCAATTCTCCCACCTCAAAAGCGTTTGGCGTCAACAATGCCTTTTCCAGCATGATGGGAGCACCTTGTATAAAGCAAAAGGTGATAATAAATGGCTCAGGGAACAAAAAGAGATTTTGGGGTCCATGGCCTGGAACTCCGATTTTAAAATCCTTGAGAACTTGTGGTAAATCAGAGGGGTGGACAAACAAAAAACCTAAAAATTCTGACAAAATGAAAGCATTGTTGGGCAAGAAGGGGACTGCTATAGCCAGGATTTGGTCCAAAAAAGTTGATTGGGCATGCCAGGGAGAATTGCAGAGGCCTGAAGAAGAGGGTCAACACTGCAAATATTGATTGCTGCATTAATATTCTAACTGTCAATATAGCTTTTGTTACTTATGTTTGCAATTATATTCTGTCTGTGATAAAAACATCTGTCAAACAAATAAAAAACCCCAGAGGGCGAGATCATGGAAAATATAATTTTTGTCATTCTCAAAACTTTTGGCCATGACTGTGAGCAGATAAGAAGTGGTCCAGGACAGCCATTAGTGTCGGCATTTTTCTGCTAGTGTGGGAGAAGCAGAAGGGAGATTTCATTAGGTATGCAGAGCAGGGGAGTTGAATCAACTTTAGAAAATATATTTTTTAGGGAGAACTAGGGCACCGAAAAAGAAGAGAAAGTTTGATTGTTCCTTAAGACTACCTGAGACTATAAATTATTTAAAAATAAAGATGCCTCCATAAAAAATTTTCAATAATGGAAGGATTGGTCAAAAAAAGAGTCAAATGGTTCTCAAAGTGCCAAAGGGGTGGAAATGAAGTGCCAAATCCTAGAGAAAATAAGCGGGCTAGTGTTGAGATTCCAACCGAAAGTATCGGGTATGGCGATATTGGGTTTCGGAATTCCCCATACTTTTTCAATATGTATACCGGAATCGGATTTCCAAATTTTTGGAGGCAATGTGATTTGTCAGCCAATGAGGAATCCTCGAAGGTGGGCACATCCTGTAATGCTGCGGTCATCTTAACTAATGGCATGGTGTGATTGGCTGCGAAAGATGTAAGAATGCACTATAAAAGGCGCCGCCTTTTTAGCGTCCTGTGCTGTGAAATTCAGATAGGGACAGAACGCTACTCTGCTGATCGGGGCAGTTGAGATTGGATTTAGTGTACTGTGCTGTAGGGGTATCACCAACCGGTGTAAAGTCCTTTTGCCTGCAGTGTTGTTTTAAAGCTCTGCGGTTGTGTGTGAGGAGGTGGTGCAGTTTGTTCTGCATCCAACGCGTCTGTGGCATTGCACATGTCACTAGTCTTTTTTTTTTTTTTTTGTGTAATTCTAGTGTCCATTCAATAGAAATTATAGTGTGATGCGCTTCCATCCGTTCCAATACATTGGTTGCAAACATATAGAAGTAGACAAAGGAGTAGCCTTTCCGATTGTGGACAGTTGTGTTTCGTGTTCACTTCAGTCTGGTTTTTTATTTTTTGGTGCATTCCGCCCGTTACTGTTCAAGATCTGCTTGTCTTGCTGAGGTTGTCTCGTGGTCACTTTTCTTTTTTCTCCAATTGGTTTGCTCTTCCTTTAAAATAAATCTAATTATTAGTGTGACGCGCTTCCTTCCGTATCAATCTTGGTTGCAAAACTATAGAAGTAGACAAAGGAGTAGCCTTTCCCGATTGGGACAGTTGTGTTTCGTGTTCCGCGTCTGTGTTTTTTTTTTTTTTGAGTGACTCCGCTCAGACTTGTTCAAGCCTGCTGCTTGTAATCGTGAGCGGGTCTCGGGTATCCTTTTCATTTATCTCCAATTGGTTTCTGCTCCATTCCATTTAAAATTAAATCTTTGTGTGACGCGCTTCCATCCGTTCAATACATTGGTTGCAAACACTATGAAGTAGACAAAGGAGTAGCCTTTCCAGATTGTGGAAGTTGTGTTTCAGTGTTCACTGCAGTCTGTGTTTTTTTTTTTTTTGAGTGCACATCCGCTCCGTTATTGTTCAAGCACGCGCTTTTACTTTTGCTGGCGTGTTCAGTGGTCTCCTTTTATTTATCTCCAATTGGTTTGCTAATTCCATTTAAAATAAATCTAATTATTAGTGTGAGCGTTCCATCCTTTTTTACAATACATTGGTTGCAAACAAATAGAAGTAGACAAAGGGTAGCCTTTCACGATTGTGATAAGTTTGTTTTTCAGTGTTCACTGCAGTCTGGAGGTTTTTTTTTTTTTTTAAATGCAGATCCGCTCATTTTTTTCAACCACCCGCGGGTGTACTTGTGAGTGTCGTCCTGGCTCATCCTTGTCATTTTTCTAAAATTGGTGTGCTTTATTCTATTTAAAATAATTCAAATCTTACAGTGCGTGCTTCCTCCGTTACAATACTTGGTTGCAAACTTTAGGTCCAAAGGGCCTTTCCAGCTACTGAAATGGGTTTTTAATTTTTAACTAAAATATGTTTTTTTAAAATGACACAAATATAAGAATGTTGAAGAGGAATGTCCTACATCCATTGTTTGCAAAATTTTTTACAGGTGTACTCAGTCCCTTAATCAAAATGTATTATTATATTTACTGTATGTTTTATTTAAAACAAGAAACAGAAGGTAATTCGCCCTCAGCTGTTGTAAAGTTCAACCCACTTTGCCTTCCAACATGCCATTTGAGGCATGATGTGAGTTGGATTTGTCAAGTTATGGAGTGGAAGGTTCACCATCAGCCTTATAGCATAAGTTGTTTTGTTTGACTTGGATATTGCCTAAATGTCACAATTATTTAGTCAGTTTGTTACCAACATAATCATTGAATGGTTTTAAATTTGCGTTTCACTTGTTTACGCTTAGAATAAGGGTGTGCTGTATCTAGGTAGCACTGCCACTTTAACATGTCATGTTTTTTCAAATGTGTAGAAGGTAGCGTAATTTTTGCGGACAACACAGCAGGGGAACAGCAGGCGTTACTGACCCACAAAACACATCATTGTTTTGATCTGGATCCAACATTCTGAGCCAGGCAGGGGGTGAGCCTGAGGTAGTATGAGATGTTTGAACTTTAATTTGAACTTTAATTTGGAGTTAGCGTTAATTTTTGTCGCCGCAGAGGGGAAAGCAGGGTTACTGACCCCACTATCACTTGTTGTGTATTGGTTGTGGACACGACACTTCTGAGCGCAACTGGCAGGTTGTAGCCAGGAGTATAGTCAGGTGGTAGAAGATGAACATAACGGGAGACTGGAAACGTTGCCAACCGTTGTTAATCTGAAAACCGGACGGGCAATTCAGGCGAGATCCTGCTAGTTCTTTTCAGAAAAGTAAGCCGTTCTCATTATCGGAGGTAGCGCATGCAAGGTCTGTTGTACACCACCGCAGCAGTAAAGACGCGCTCCGATATACACTGGCGCGGGAAGCAGCACCTCCAATGCATACGGTAAGCTCTGGCCATGTATCAGTTAGAGCACAAAATTGAATGGGGAAGAGCCATTGGGGGTACCAGAGGAAGACTGTTCTGTCACCTCTTAGGAAATGTTGATCCTGCGCGGGCCGCTGGATGGTGTAGACATTGGTGGCGCTGCCACAAAACTTGACACATTTGGAACTATGTTCTTGCCCGGCAAGGCGCTGCTTGTGCTCCCTTTGTTGCAGAGTGTTCCTGCCTCGACGCACAGAGTGCTTTGTAAGCAGTAGAGCGCAGTGCTCTGGCTGGAAGGGAACATTTGGATTGCACCAGTGGGTCTTGGTACTTCCGCTTTTCGCTCCGGTTCAACGGTGTGGAGGCTTTGTAATTGTCCGGGTTTCGAGGGTTAGGAGGGTGTACACCATAATCAGACGGGTTGAATTTTTCGATCGGCGGTCGTTTCTCAGCCACTGCAGCTGAAATAACCATGTGCTGCAGACTCCCAATGGCCCAAGAAACGTTGTCCCCCGCAAGAGGGTTTCATCCTGCTGCTGTGCATCACCCCACCTTGGTCTACTATGACTAGGCTTGTCTACCTCCTCGGAGCGAGTCTTCCTCCCCTTGCTCCTCCTCATCCTCCTAAAAAGGCCTTCAATCATATAAATTTAACAAAATTTAAAACTCAAAATTTAAAAAACTTTGTTCATAATTCTGTAACATCAGTTTATGGAAACACAATAGATTACAAAAGGATAGACAAAAAATGTACATTAGTGCTTTGTAAATACATTAAAAGTTTGTAATGGTTTGAAATATAGACAGCGACTTGGAGGTTAATTGTTGATAAGCATGGTATTTGAAAAATCCTCCGCCCTTTGTGAGGAACCCGTTGCGCTGACTGTCCAAAGGTGTGGAATTTGTGCTCCTCACCTCCACCTTTCCAAAACCCTAGTTAGTGCTTGCGTGTTTTTTGAAGCAGGCAGAAAAAGGGGGACAGTAGGCTGACTAGGCTCATCTGCACTGCCTCCGGTTGATCTAAACGCCGAAAGTGGCAGATATCCTTCATGAGTTATTCGCCATCATTACACTGGCGTGGTGCCCATTATTATAGGATCCAATTTAATTACTGGTTCCCCACCAACAAAAGTCCCACAGCGCAGCCACCCCCCTACATCTCCTCCCTTATTTTATTTATGGCCTAACCGATGCGCATCTGCAAACGACCTTCGATAACCCTCTGCACTAATCCGTATCCCACTCCCAAACCCAAGACTTCTCCCGGCTGCGCCAATCCTTGGAATGCTCTACCCCAAGAAATTAGGACTATCCGCAATTTGGATGGTTTCAGGCGTCCCTCAAAACACTTTGTTCAGGGCCTATCACATTCACTAATCAAGTTTCTATGGTAATTCTTGTGTGTAGCCATTCCTTTCTATGCATCCCTCACCCTTAAATGGCGGGCCACTTGTTAAAAACACCATTGTATTAACACCTGTATTTGTTCTCCCCCACCCATTGTAGATTGTAAGCTTTCCCCGCGGGGGGCGGCTGATTTTGCTTTAATTATTGTTTTTTTGTTTCGTTGTTACTTATGACTTGTGTTTTAAACTGTTAAACTGTAACCTGGGATTTATGGGCTATATAAATAATAATAATTATTTTATTATAGAGGCCCACTCAGTGTGGTGAAGTGTGAACGGCGCAAATTGGGTTGACTGCGCCGATGCGTGAACTCCATTACTGTTGGCTGCTGCCACCAACCGTCCAACTATTAAAGGGAATTCAACTGGTGGGTGTACATTGATGCGATGTTCCATGAAGGTGAAATCGCGTTGCAGAGCTGCAATCGCGTTGGCCATGTGGAAGTCGAAGTGAGCGACTCTAGGCGGACCTTGTGCGAGTGCATCAGATCCGGATTTCCCTCAAAAAACGCCTGCCGACAAGTTGAGCACATATGACAGACTGGTATGTGAGTGAGGTTGCCAAGGAGGTGACACCAGATTTCGGCCATTGTCAAATACCAAGCCTGCCTGTGATTCTCTTCCAAAAAAACCCACGTCGCTCTCCTGCTTTTGGCATTACAGAGCCTCGCGTGTGGTAAGATTCCCCTGGAAATTAATTTCAGGACGGCTGTTGACATTTGGAAGGCTGTGCTCATTCGGTCGCAACAGGTAAACGTTCACGGGTCCGGGTGGAAGTAGACCGTGCGGCTCCTGCACGATGATTCTGAGGACTGGGTGGAGGAGGGCAATGTGACGACTTGATTCCTGCAACCTTGGAGTTGGCAGAACCGTACGGGCCCCCACTCGCAAGATCAGTACCCGGCTGCACAACATTGACCCAATGGGCGTGGGGAAGGTATTGTCCTGGCATGGGTGTTAGAACCCTCTTGTTAGGTTTTTGTTTCGTTTGTGGTAAATGACCTTTTTTCCCTATTTAGTTGGCTCGCCCTTGGCTTTGCTTGATTATTGTATTATTATGTTAAGTAGCCGGGTGCTTGGGCTTTAATTGTAGTTTTGCTTGATGTTAGGATCCAAAGTATTTATTTTTCTGTTTTTATCCATGCTACAATTTTGTTAGGAGGTGTCCACCTTTTCTCCCAGCCCTAGATTTGTAGGGATTATCCTCGCAACATAGGTCTTCGTTCCACTGTGAGGGATTTAGCGGGTTCTGGTCGAGGATAGGTTCCCGTTAATGTAGGGATTCAGCTTAGTTGTTTGTGGGACAGAATTCCCTTCTTTCCTTACTGGTTGGCAGATCTAACAATGGGTACGGTCCACGCATCGGGGGTCAGGTGGCCTTGCTATGAGGGTTTTAGTAGCGCTGTTTAATTTTTCCCTCAACTTGCTTTTGCGACCAGGGACGGCTTGCCTGCTGAAATGAAAAACGGCTTGGCACATTGTATTGTGGGAAATGACATGATATTCAGTTCGGAAACTGTCTGTTCCCCAGTCTGAATCACGCATTTCAAGGGACAGGAGTTTTGCAATGCCAGATTCAGAGCCTGTGTCGTGCTGGTTTGCGGGGTTATGGCCGTCTTTTCCAATTGCCGTGTACGATGGCTGTTTTTGTGGCCTGGGGAGTGTGAGGATGACAGGGAACTTGTGCTGTGTGTGGAATAAAGTTTGTCTCTGGAAACAGTGGCCGAGGTTCTTCCATGGCGATCCTGTGGGAAGCAGAACTAGCTGTGTGTGAGCTCGATGAAGAGGCTTCAACAAAACCTGAAGATGTAGGTGCTGCTGTGGTTGGCCTAATCTCCGTGTGTCTTTGAACTAACTTACGTGTTTGTCGCAATGTTTCCACATATTTGTGGTATTGAGGTGACTGCCTTTTGCTATTTTTAATTTTTGTTACACAGCTTGCTTTCCATAGAAATATCATGTGCAAGTGTGTGAAAAAAAAGGGCCACGCGTGCAAGTCCTGGGAGCGCCTTTTTGACTTTTGGAAGGACAATGCTCCGAACAGGGGCCAAATGGGGTAAGGCAAACCGAGTCTGCAGCCAACTCTCCTCCTGTTTGACCGTTGGGGCAATGTCTTCCTCTATTTCCTTTATCACTAACCATTTTCTGCCTCTCCCGCTTTAACCAAAGTACTGGTTTCAGCCACAAAGTATCCACAGTGCAGCACCCCTCCTCATTCCTCCTATTTCTATCTATCGGCCTAACCGATGCTGCGCTTGCAAACGACTTTCGCTACCTCTGATAATAGTACCTCCCACTCCCGACTCCAAGATTCTCCTGCTCTACGCCAATCCTCTGGAATGCTTAAACCCCAAAAAAATTGGACTACCACAATTTGCATGGTTTTCAGGCGCCCCTCAAAAAAATTTGTTCAGGAGCGGCCATCCTTCACTAATCAAAGTATTTTTGTTTTGTGTAAGTGTGTGTGTGTCTTGCCCATTCACTTCTCCATCCCCTCAGCCCTTAAGATGGCTGGAACATATTGTAAATGCAACATTGTATATAAACCTATATTTGTTCTCCCCCCTCTCATTGTACATTGTAAGCTGTAGAGCAGGGGCGACTTTTTGCTTAAATTATTGTATTTTAAGTTGTTACTTAGACTTGTGTTCTGAAAACTGCTAAACTGTAAAGCGTGGGAATATGATGGCGCTTATAAATAAAATTTTATTATTCCTCTGAGTGCTCCCACCATTCCTGTTCCTCGTGCCATGTTGGGTCTGGGGCCTCATCATCTTTTCCCCTACCTCTTCCAACACCTGTGTTGGGGTGGTTGGCCGCACCATGTCAACAAAAAACTGGCACCTGGGTTCAATCATTCGATCGTTCTGCGGTTGTGCTGACCTCGGCAATGCTCACCCGCCTCTTAGATTCAGAGAGACACGCTGTTGCGAATCACTGCATTCTCCCTTTACATTACAGATGCGCTTGGCGGGGGCCCCTGTTTGCAAGCCAATAGTTTCTGAGAACAAAGAGACATCAGGTGGCCTGTCAGAACTCTGACTGCCTGGGCAATTTGCCAGGGGGTTTGGAGGGACAGATGGGTTGCCCAACAGTGCTGTGGTCCTGGGGGGAGGTGAAGCAATTGAAGTCGTGCATTGGCTGAATCCAAACAACAACGGCTTCTTTGTTCTTCCCGCGAGGGGGGTACTCCGGCTCTACAAAAGTGCGCATAAAGAACGCTCACGGGGAAAAATGGTGGATGCTGTGTCATGGGGGCCGCAGCAGCCACAATCCCCACGTCCTCTCCCTGAAGAAACTCCACGCCAGTTGCTTACTCCCTGCCTTCTTCATTTGGTGATTGATAAAGAAAGTTGAAAAGATGGTCTAAGTGGGTTATTCCGCAGAGACTGCAGTGACCTGCACACACGTTCACTACCCAATGCGCCCAGGGGCCCCCAGTTGGGTCAAAACAAAGGCACAAGCATACTTCCATTACCCTGTTTATAAAGCTATATAAAAAAAAATTATGTAGTAGTGACGACACTTTATTGAGGTACGTTTTACATCGCCATTCACCATCTGTGGTATGCAGTCTCATCTATTAACCTTATCTATCTGTTGTCTGCTTCCAAGTGACAGTCAGCCATAAAATAGCAATTTTCACTAGCCTTGCACTTTTTAAAGGTTATGTTTGTTAATAAAACAGGATTTTGGTAAGAAACTTACCTGTAAATCCTTTTCAGGAAGGAAGGAAGGAGGACACAGATTCATTTACTGAGGGTAGGCGGGCCCCAGATCAGGATGTCACCTCGTCAAAAGAGTGCTGACTGGCTGGCCCCTCCAGCCGGGTCCTCCTCTCGCCAGTCGTACCAAGCTTTGGGAAAAAGAGCCAAGATCACCAGCGGAGAAACATAACCCCTTTGAAGGAACTTCAGAGAAAAACACAAAGATACAGGTTATGCATGCAAAGAAAGCCAAAAACCACAGAGTTCAGGTATAATCAGGAAACTGACTACTGCGATGAGCTGGCGATGCTGGAACAGACCTTGGGCGCTGACCTAGCCCCCGTAATCGTATCAGTAAGGGTCGCGCTGCACTGAAAAACATAAACACTTTGCCTTGGGGGGTTGCTGTGTCTCTCTTCTTCCTTCGCTGAAAAGGATTTTACAGGTAAGTTCTTACCAAAATCCGTGTTTCAGTGAGAGGGAAGGAAGGGAAACCACAGTTTCATTTGATGGGAGTCCCAAGGTTCAAAAAAAAAGGGTGGGAAAAACCAATAAAAGCAGAAACCCAACAACCTTAACAACAAAGCGCAACCCGGCTAAACACAAGTTCATCCAGAACTTTAAACTACAGCTGCCTGAGGACCCTACGTCCCGAGGGCTGCTCGCGGAAGCACTGACGTCCACTTTAAAACTTTGTTAACTGTGGACCCAGAGCGCCAAGTTGCGCTCGGCAGAGCTGCACTGCCGAGGACCTTGATGAAAAGCCCACGATGAGGCCACAGCTCTCGTAGAATGGGCTCGAATCTTAATCGGGCAAGATTCACCCGAGACGGTAAGCTTCCCCAAAAAAGCTGACCGGTTCCAACGAGTATAGAACCTTGGAAGTGTTGACCCGCCCGACCTGCTGGAACACAAACAGGGAGTCCGTCTTACGAAAACCTTGAGTAATAGATAGATAAAACTTCAAGGCCCGCACTAAATCCAATGTGGTAAAGCTCGCTTTTCACATTTCTTTGGATCCGGGAGAATGAAGGGCAACACAATATCGGTTGACATGAAATTGTGCACCACTTTAGGAAAAAATCACCCGGGTGCGAACACTACACGATCCGGAAAAAACTCGAAAAGGGGCGAAACAAGAAAGAGTTGCCAACTCAGAAACTCTCCTCAAGGAAGTGACTGCAAAAGGAAAGCCACCTTCCAAGAAAGTAAAGAAAGGCTAGCAGAAACCATGGCCAAAAGTTTATGCTGAAGAGCTTCCAAAACAAGATGGCCGCCAAGGGACAGGGGGCCTTCCGCGGCGGAAACTTACGGATATACCTCGGAAAAAAGGAGGGGCAGTTCTATTTGAAGCAATAGTTTCCGAAAAAAGGACAGAGCGAAAATCTGACCTTTCAGAGTGCTTTGCCAAACCCTTGTCTGCCCTGCTGTAGAAAAGCCAACAGGTTGGGAATGGAAAATTTTTCGGGTTCCGGAGGGACCCCAAACACCACGAAAGAAGGTTTCCCAAATTTTGTGGTAAATCCTATAGTAGCCGGGAATCTCGCAGCAGAAGGGTAGCAAAGACTCGGTGGAAAATCTGGGTCAAGATTTCGGTTCAAGAGCCACGCCGTCAACGCAGGGACACAAGTCCGGTGCAACGGGCCCGAGTCAACAAGTCCGGTTGAAGAGGGAGTGGAAAAAGGAGGTGCCGCCAACAGCGAATTATTGGTCGGAAACCCACCCTTCTTGGCCAGTTGGAGCTATCAAAATAGTGGAATTCTCTCAGTTGACCGACGCAGTACTTGAGGAAGTAAGGATTCGGCGGGAATTATGATCGCTCGAAGACCCACTGAGCCACTGAGCTCCACCCCCCGCCTTCGGTCCTTGTAGGACATGAATGTCGGTAATTGGCTTGAACCGGTGCTCAAATATTGGGGGGTTCCCCAGCGAGAGCAAGTAGTGAAAAAACACTCCGGATGGAGGCTCCATTCCCGGAATCCACCTTCGCGACTGAGAAAGTCCGCTGTAACTTCTGAACCCCTGAATGTGAATCGCCGAAATGGGGCCATTGGCCTCTGCCCAAATGAATTGGGCACCTCTACCAGAGTCTGGAACTCCTTGTCCCACCTTGGTGATTGATTTAAGCGACAGCCGTCGCATTGTCTGTTGCCCGGACTGCAGCCCGCTCAAAGGGACCGTCCAATGTTGGAGGCAAAGGAAAATCGCCCTCAATTCCGGTGTTGATCGGAAGCACAGATTTCTTCCGGACCATACCCCCTGAATCCAGAGATTGTTCCCAAACCCCCCCGCCGTCAGGTGGATCGGTGGTTATGATGACCACTTGGAGGGAGGAAAGACTTCCCCAGGGGAATGCCCTGGACGTAACCACCATTTAGGAATCCCGACCGCGCGAGAAATGGTGACCTGCAATCCAGCGATTGCGACTGATTCCATGACTCAAGTGAACCTTTGAAGAGTCCTGGGTGGAATGGGCAAAAGGAATTGCCCCATGGACGCCACCATCAGCCTAGAAGCGCATACACTTCCGTAGGACATGCCTTTTTGGGATTAAATAATTGCATGTCGAAGAAGACATGATGTTTTCTGGTGGTGGGAAACTACCGACCGACCGTGTCGAGATGCATTCCCAAAAAAGAGGATTGTCCTCGTGGTTCCAGGGCGACTTCCTCCCAATTGACCAGCCACCAGGGGGAAAAAAAATAATGATTTTTTTAAAAAAAAAAAAAATCGGTTTTTTTTGATTTTAAATCGGATTTTTTTGATTTAAATCAGATTTTTTTCAATAAACTGCTTTTTGGGAAAATTTTTACCATCCAAAGGTTTTCCTATGAGATAAAGCGAGTTGTTTAATCAGTGAATAAAGGCTGTATAGTACATTCACAATGCCGCCTTCCAGAGGGTTTTTTAGGTTAGGGCAGTTTCTTCCTATATTTTCCGACGCTCGTTTTTCTTACGCAGTTTCAAAACTGAATTGGACTCCGCAGAGGTCCCAGCTCTTCTTACGGCAAAAAATGTTTACAACTGAACAGAGTTGGAAAAAGACCTTAATCTATTGTTCTACAAACTTGAATACAGAATCAAACCCCTTCAGTGCAAGTCCAAGAAGTTAGAAATTGTTTCTGTTTGTTTGGAGTGGAATAGATCGCACAACACAAGAAGATGATTTGAATTTTTGTTCACATGTTGTTATAGCTTTTCTGCCACTTCTTGTAAGTATTTGCGTGTGGCATTTCCGAGTATCGTTGTTTGTGAAGGAAGACTAAAAAAAAGTAATATAAAAAGTGATTCTAAAATCTTTTACTTGCTGTAAAGTAGCAAGAACTCTGCCGGTGATGAGAAATAAAATCTGAAAAATAATTTTAAAATGTTTGGTATTTCCATTTTAAAACTAGGCAGAGAGCTGTGAAATATAAAATGCTAGCTGTATTGCGACAGTAGTAAAATACAGGCGGGGTCTGATCCCCGTGTGACTTTCTCCTCCGTTATTGGGTTTGTAATAAAGGGTTTGTTTGGCTACGGCGGGGCCATTGCGGAGCCATTTTGTTGGGGACTGCCAGTGATATGATAAAGTAGGTGTCATGAGGACGACCGGCGCTTTTCTGTTGTTCTGGCTTGCTGTATTAAAATGAGCACAGATAGTGGAGGTATCACCCACTGGGATTATTCAAGCACATGCACCTGCATGTATCTAGATACGGGCTGAGTGTAGGTATCGCATTATGGGATTATTTCACCGGTTGGGGCATATCGCGATGATGAAATTGATACACCGTTTGGGGCGTAATCGCACATGATGAAATTAGATTATCCGGTTGGTAGAAACTTTGATTTAAATCACTGATTTAAATCAAGTTACTGATATGATTTAAATCTTGATTTAAATCGTGATTTAAATCAGATTGATTTAAATCAAATCCACCCGAGCCAAACGAAGTCCTTCAGAAACTGAAGAGACAAAATCCCGAGCCGTCAACGCCTCCTCCTCCGAGGAAGCCATGATCAAAAGATCGTCCAGATAAGGGAGAATCGTAATCCCCTGTCTTCGAAGGATTGCCATGAGAGGCGCCAGAATTTTTGTAAAGACCCTTGGCGCTGAGGCTAAGCCGAACGGCAGAGCCACGAACGGGTATGATTCCGACCTATGGCAAATCGAAGAAAGCGCTGATGAGCCTTTCCGATGGGAATATGCAAATAGGCGTCTCGAATGTCGATTGACACCAGAAAATCGTTCTGTGACAGAGCTGCCACAACGGAACGAAGCGACTCCATGCGAAAATTTCCGGGCATGGACATGCCGGTTTAATCGCTTGAGATCCAGATCGGGCGAAATTTGTTCTCCTTTTTGGGAACTATAAAAAGGTTGGAATAAAAACCTTTTCCTCGGTCCTCTGACGGAACCGGTATCACTACACCCTTTTGTAGCAGAGATTCGACCTCTCGCTGTAGAGCGACAACAAGCTCGGGTTCCGACGGAACGCGAGAACTGACAAAAAACATTTGGGGGTCGAGAAGCAAACTCTATGAAATAGCCTGCCGACACAATCCGCGTTGCCCAGGAATCTGGAACGCGACCCATCCAAGTCGCCTTGAAAAGAAGCAGGCGACCCCCACTCGAGAATCCTCGAGTGGACCCCTGGCGTCAATTAGACTTTGCGGGCTTCTTGTCAAGCTCCCGCTTGTCCTGGCGGAAACTCTGCTTCCAGGAAGTGCGAGTTTTCTGAGAGGATTTCTTTCCTGAGAAGGAAGGACGACCCGATCCCCACGAGGAGTGACTAGATCGTCTCGGCCCGAAAGGACGCCGACCATATTAGACACCAGGCCTACTGGACACCGAGGCCATGGCCCTACGTTGTGGTAATGCTGATTCCTTCGCCTTAGCCTTGGAAATCAGCTCTGTGAGGTCAGATCCAAAAGATGGCCACCCTTTTTAGGTAAGGCCAACAACCCTTGTTTGGAAACTGCGTCCCGGCCCACTGTCTGAGCCATAAAGCTCTTCTGACTGTGCCCGCTGAAGCTTGCGCTTTGGCCAGCAGAGATGCCGTATCCAGACCGGCATCAAAGATATAACAGGCTGCCGTTTCTAACCATTCACAAGTTTCCCGTATCTCAGATAACGGAGATTCATTGTGCAACTCGTCTTCAGACGTGCCAGCCAGCTTAGAGAAGCTCTAGCAGCACACATGGATCCTAGCACTGCTCGAAATCCATGACCCGCAGCCTCATAGCTTGCTTTTGCCGCCAATTCTGCTTTTCTATCCAAAGGCTCCTGTAAGCTCGCTTTTCCCTTAATAGGGAGTAGTGAGGATTTATTAAGCTGAGTTTAAAGACACATCCACCTCAGGAGCAGAAGTCCAATTAGCCTTTAACTCCGCAGAGCAAGGATAAAGTGTATCAAAGAAATGCGTTCCATGAAAACGCTTATCTGGACATAGACGTTCCTCCTCTATTACACTATTAAGCTCATCCAGAGCTGGCAATGTTGTACGCGAAGCACGGGACTCCTGGAACATGCGTGCTGATTTACCAGGACGACTAGTTACCTCCTCCGGTAACTGTAATATATCTCTCATGGCTTCAATCAATGCCTCGTACGCTTCGCCATAGAGGAACGCCCCTGCGGCTCGTCCGCATCTGAATGGATATTTCTCCATCCGAATTTAAAGGGGAACTCTGCCCAATATCAGATACATCTGACTCGCTCCGTGTAGAGGCCGGTAACGGCCTGCGTCGCTTCCTCTGAGAAGAATAAGCAGACACATATTGACCTAAAAGATCAGACATTTGTTGATCGATCGAGCGATATCGTCCAATTTTTCACCGCTGTCGACCGCAGCGCTAGACGCTGTGGAGGTCTGCGTATCTGATTGCCGCAATGGCACTGGGACGTGATCCGCGGCATCTGAACTCTGTTCAGACATGTCTCACCTGTATGAACAGGCCAAAGCGGTTAATACCAGCAAAAACTATGCGGTTTTACTTTTTTTTTTTTTTTTTTTTATATGCTGAAGGGTTAACGCTCCACCAGGCAGGGTTACCCAGCGGTATTCAGTCAAAAAATTTTTCTGGTAGAAAATAACCCTCAGAAGGGTTAATATTGCAAACTCACCACAACATATATATTGAAGTGTGAGTCCCAGCCAATTTTATGTCTCTAATGAGACTGCAGCTGCAGGATAGCGATCGCTGCGCTGCAGGGTGAGGATCAGCACTCACCCAGCTGGCCGTGGTGTCTTATGAGGAGAGGAGCGGTCTGAGGAGCCCAGGAGCCTGTGTAATGGCCGCCACAGTGAGGGAGTCGCAGGAGAAACGCCAGAGCGCGGGCTTCCTGCTCAAAAGACGGGAATAGATAGGCCACGCCCCCTGCTAGCTCAAATGTTGAGCGCGAACTCCCCGCTCCTGCTCCTCTCTGTCCTGCAGCTATCTGCCTGCGGACAAAAGATCACCACATCTACAATGTAACAGCGCTGTCACAGCAGCGCTGAAGCATACTGACATACAGTAGTAGCGCTGTCACCGCAGCGCTGAAGCACTCACACATTATTATAATAAAAATTGTGTGGAAAACTCATCAGCTCAGCGCCACAGGGACCTCTAAGGGTTTCTGGCGCTATGCCATGCTTCCCCCAGGGCGGAGCGCAGTGACCCAGCGTGTGGTTTGCGCCCCGCCAGGGAAAACTCTCCTCATCCCCCAGGGCCGGCAAGGATTCTGCAGGGACCATTATGTAATTACAGATCCGCCAAGGGAGAGGCTGGTGAAAAAACACTGATAAAACATGTAATAGCGCTGTCATCAGACGCTAAAGCACTCACACATAATTATAATAAAATTTTTGTGTGGAGTACTCACCAGCCAAGGCGCCACAGGGACCTCAGGGGTTTTGGCGCTATGCCCATGCTTCCCCCCAGGGCGAGGAACGCAGTGGACGCACGTGTGGTTTGGTCCCGCCAGGGAAGCTCTCCTCATCCCCCAGGGCCGGCAAGGATTCTGCAGGGACTTTGAGTAAGTACAGATCCGCCAAGGGAGAGGTTGGGGTACAGCAGCGCTGGTACCCCTGAGACCTCTAGATCAACTAGTGATCCAGGTCTCCTGTCCGAATATAAAATAATAAAATCTTCTGAGGAGCTGCATTAGCAGCGACCATCCTTCTGGACCTCAAATCTTAGACTGGAGCTGAGTAGGAGGAGCCCGAGCTGGAGGGGCCACCCAGTCAGCACTCTTTTGATCTGAGGTGACATCCTGATCTGGGGCTCCGCCTACCCATCAGTAATGAATACTGTGGCTCTCTTCCTTCCATCTGCAGCTGAAAATGATTATTGCCACATATTATGAGTATTACATGATGGAAATTGTATAATTTTGTATAAAATATTTAGTGACATTATTCAGCAAATGGAACATTTTAGTAATATCACAGATAACTTGTAATGCTGATGATGTTTTGAAGTCAGACATTCATTGTCTATACAATAAAAATGGTTGTAATACTGTTACTTATCCATCATTAATGGATTCAGATATGTACTTGTATGCTTTTATGTACAACCGTATAGCAGATTCCTTAACTAATTTATTTTGTGGTTTGCATTGCTGTTCAACATGTTATGTATGTGTTTATGTTTGTCAATTCTTTATTTATCTAGATATTAGTTTAAATGAAATCATCATCTTATGGTAGTAAAGGTTATCTTTCTCTTGTTTGAAGTATAGACATTTAAAATTGACAGGTAACAAGGAAATTACTTGATCTAGTATTTAAACATCCTCCTTGACCCTGGGCTCCAACACCGCCAGTTGTTGCTCGGAAGTGCTGTTAGCACAGTCAACACTTGCTCCTGTGTTACTGGGGTTCAGTAACGTCAGCTGGTCCTCGGTTGTGCCATTGGCTCTTTTCCTTCTGCTGCCCCTCCGGGTTCCAGTACCGTCAGCTGGTTCTCCGCAGTGCCTTTGGCCTAGGTGCCTCCATCTCGGTATCCGAGTTCCAGCAACGTCTGCTGGTCCTTGGTAGTGCTTTGGAGCACAGGTACCTCCTGCTTAGTAACCGTGTCCCAGTAACGTCAGCTGGTCCTCGGTTGTGCCATTGGCTCTTTTCCTTCTGCGGCCCTCGGGTTCCAGTACCGTCAGCTGGTTCTCCACAGTGCTTTGGCCTAGGTGCCTCCATCTCGGTATCCGAGTTCCAGCAACGTCTGCTGGTCCTTGGTAGTGCTTTGGAGCACAGGTACCTCTGCTTAGTAACCGTGTCCCAGTAACATCAGCCGGTACAAGATTGTGCTACAAATACAAGATACGGAACAAGAGACACAAGAACAATAAGCAGAAGATCTAAAGCAGAAGAACATGAAGTATAAGACCAAAATGAAGAGCAAAATATATGCTCTAAATTCTAAGCAGAAGAAGACTAAGCAGTGTATGGGGGTGAATCCGTTCCTCCTCGTGGTGCCCCTGGAAAATGCCTGCTGCTGCAGGCTAAACTGAACACGGACAAATACTGTTGTAATTTAAATCTTTTGTGACAGCAAGAACGGAAGGATGAAAAATTCATACTTTGACAGATTACAAGTACAGGATTCTCTGTCACAAATAAGAATATGATGAAGAAGATGAAGCAGAATATGAATAAGAATAATAGTTTAATAAGAAGAATATGAGTAATGTTAACAAAGATGAATAGCAAGAAGTTTAAGAAGAAGATAAAGAAGGTGAGATGAAGAATAATTTGATGAAAAAGATGATGCTGCAGAAGATTATGAAGGAGAAAGTGTGTGAAAAGTTAAAAAGGTGAAGATGAAGAGCATGGAAGTTGTGTAATATACATATTTGCCAAAATAGAAAAAACGTTAACAACATTGTCAATTTCTTCGTCAATCCGAACATCTTTAAAAAAAAAAATATTTATGCTATTCCATTTGATTGGGTTAAACATCTATGCCTTTAATGTCTCCTCAACCTTCCCCAATACATTCCACATTACTCTTTCTTGTTTTCCTTCTTGTACAATTAACCAACAAGGCAAGAATGGGTTTTTTTTTATTTCGATATTTTGTTCCCATAGACTTACATGGGACTTCCGGTATCGGTATCGGGTATCGCCCATATTTTATGTTATCGGCGATACCATTCCGATACTTTTGGATATCGGAAAGTATCGCTCAACTCTAGCAGGGACTCCAAAGAAACTTCTTCCATCTTTTGCGTCTAAACGTGTCTTGCTCATCGCTCATGGTTCTGCTGGGGGATGAAGAACATTACAAACGAGCGGCAACGCCAAATATCATAAATTTTAATTATGGGGCAATTTCTAATCATTTAGTGGGTGTAAGAGCAAATATTTGTAGAAATGTATGGGGTCATCATATAAATAGCCTAATTATAAGTCTGCAGAGATTATTTAAGGACATATGACTGATCGCAGTTATTTAGTATGAAGGTCTACGGTAATTAAAAGATATCAGTGAATCGTAATTTGAAGCAAACATTTTTTGGTATTCACACTCTAGTTACAGCTGCATTATGTCTCCCGTTTCCTGCGGTGTAACATCCATAATAAGTGAATAGTTCAGAAGTTGCAATCACAGTAGGTACTAATTATCCTATTTGACTCTGCAGACCTCATGACATCCAACAGTAAGTAAGAACAGATGGAGGAGGAAAATGCCCAGACCTGCCATGTATGTAGCCATCTTTAGAAATAAACAAATGGAGGGGTAGAGGTCAGTCCTCAAGTTAATTACCCTCAAGTGTGGGAACATACAGCCTTGTACTGAAGATCTCGAATATCACCAGGTCTTATGAGGTTATTTTTAAAACCCATCATTCTTGTAAAGTGGAGATCATGAGCACGACCACGAGTGCACCTGGCAGCCACAACCCACAGAAGGTCTCCAGTGCCACCCCGGAACATAATGACCACCAGGATCTCCAGTTCCATCACCCCACAGAACGATAGGAAAATTGTTAACAGTCACCCAATATCCCCTAAAAAAAAAAAAAAAAAAAAAAAGGTAGAAATAGAAAAATGACCAAAATCTCTGTGTGATACAAGGTTCTTGACCAGATGGGGCAGCATGGTGGCTCAGTGGATAGCACTACAGCCTTGCAGCGCTGGAGTCCTGGGTTCGAATCCCACCAAGGACAACATCTGCAAGGAGTTTGTATGTTCTCCCCGTGTTTGCGTGGGTTTCCTCCGGTTTCCTCCCACACTCCAAAAGCATACTGATAGGGAATTTAGATTGTGAGCTCCATCGGGGACAGTGACGATATTGTGTGAAAAACTGTAAAGCGC
Source organism: Oophaga sylvatica (assembly GCA_033576555.1). Lineage (NCBI taxonomy): Eukaryota > Metazoa > Chordata > Amphibia > Anura > Dendrobatidae > Oophaga > Oophaga sylvatica. The sequence continues at coordinate 12,060 of JARQOD010009144.1, read as the reverse complement.
TGCGGGAATAAGTTAGCGCTATATAAAAATAAAGATTATTTATTTATTTATCTACATGTCAAATCTTTCAGCATTTTTTTTTTCCAGGAAAGGTCGTCAGAACCCGGTAATATCTATAGGATCAGCCACAGTTTAATACATATATGGGCCTCCCGACTCCCCTAACAGATGACATCATGAGAGAGAAGAGTCTGGTAGATAAAACCTTTCATTTGGCAGGAAGATGAGCTGCTGCCAGGAGAGAGTCTGCCAGCAGCTTTCTCAGAAACCTTTTCATGGGGAAGTTAGAGATTGTTATCAGCTAGATGATCATTCAGCCGACAGCCATCTTCTGTGTATGTGACCCACAAATTCTGGCCATACACGCTAGATTAATGTTGGCCATCTCCATATGTGTTTTGACGTGACCTGGCTTTCCCAGGATGACAAATGTTGGAGGAGGGAAGGATCAACCATGATGGATTTCAACATGCTCAATCCTTGTATGCTCTGGTGAGAAACCCCCACCACCAGACATCATAAGTCTTTTACGGCCAATAAAATAAATTTACGGCCACTTTATTTCCAGTTGAGTTACGCTAATTATGGTTAATTCAATGGAAAAGTTGAATTATTTGATCTACTGGGGTATATGGACACCATAGAGGGACAATCTATGTAGGACATCTTTCAGAGCCACTTTCTAACCTAGCTGGTGGAGTATCCTGCTCCAGATATGTCCAGTAACAGCAGATTTTGACAAGGGTACACCTGCCAGACTTGCAGAGATCAGCAGGTCCAATATGAGTCTGTTGAGAAAACCCATTCTCTAATCCATCTATGGATGGTGTTTAGGTTCTACGAAAGGGCTACCCATCGGACGTCTGAGACATACGCCTGTGCGCCCTACATACAAATATAAGGAGTCGTAGTTTGTACAAATTTTCCCTTTCAAATCCATAATGGATATCCCCCTCCCCATAACGTCACAAACATCGTTACCAGACGCAGAAATGAACATCTTGGTGCACACATTAGGAAACACTGATCTAAGTCCTTAAACTCCAGTCTTTGGGCCCCCAACAGATCATACTTTCACAATTTCATTAGTATTACACATGTGATGGAATCCTTAAGGAATCAGATATTGCCACAAGCTTCGCCACTTGTGCAATACAAAGAAAATCCTTAAAAAAAACACGATCTGAGGTGGCCATGAGGACGAGAGTTTGGGAAACACTGAACTACATGGTGTTTTTGCACATTGAACCTCTATTATAGTGTCTATCATGCGACCGAGGCTCCTTGAAAGCTAAAAGTGAAAAAAATGTCAACTCCTGTGCGGTAAAACATCAAGTAAAACTCCAATTTATACAGGTCAATCAGCAAGTGAAGTGTTTTCAGAGATGTAGAAAGAAAATCCCATGGTGACGTTCACACCCGTACTCCTAATTATGGATTTAGCAAAAGCCAGATGTCAAACATAGTTGTGAGATTAGATTATTTTCTGGGAAGAAAGTGTGTCCAAAAAACAAGGCAATGCAGCGCAGTTGGCTGGAAGGCCCGGGATGAGACGAGCCGGGAGTGGAACATGACAATACACCGCGCTGGCCAAGTGCTCTGCGCAGATTTGCATGAGACAAAAGCACCAACACGATCTTCCATGAAACGTAACGAGCAGCGATATACATGAGAGTGAAGTGGTTCAGGACGCTGGAAATTGGCACGATCTACAGGCTGAACGTGGAGAGAGCAGAACCCAACACAGACCTCTCGCCCAAGATACTGCATACCATGGAAGCTACAAACCGGGAGGGGGCGTGCAGAGAATAAACCGTGCAGACGGGAATCTCCGCCAGCTGCTAATAAACACATTAAGTACTCGTGTCTAATCTGTTATACGCTATTTACAGGAAGAGACAGCAAAATTATCTCCAGAGAGCAAGTCACGTCTTTACACAGAATAGTTTCACATATGTGATTGTGTGAGGGGTTAGAAGAACCATCACGGACGTTTAGCACGCTGCCCGTCATCAATCTGAAAGAACCGTTTCAATACGGGGCGATTAAGACTCAGTCAAAAAACAAAAACCACCTTTTCTTTCAGGCTTTAAACTATTGATTCCTCTAGACTTTATAAGAGAAATCATGGTACTATTCTGCCAGGACTTCTCTCTCATTCTCACTATGGCTCTGTACCCAAAAACTAAGCAAAAGTGACCGCAGAACGATGACAAGCTAGTCACACTGGATGTCAAGTGCACGGGGGGAGACGGCCAAAAACAGCCAAACCCTGTGTTCACCTTTTTCCCATTGACAGTGAATGGAGTGGAAGGCGAACATGCGCACTCTTGCTGCATTTAAGACAGGACTCTGCAGGGTCAAGTCCTTGGTATCGCTGGGGAATTCCTTAACAAACCATTAAGTTATCCCCTATCACATATGTTAAAAGGCATTCTCTTTTGTAATACATAAGGCCTTATTCAGACATTGTTTTTTCATGAAAGAAAAAAAAAATGGTATGCGTCATCGGCCGTTTGGTGCAGCGCGTCATCGGCCGTTTGGTGCAGCGCGTCATCGGCCGTTTGGTGCAGCGCGTCATCGGCCGTTTGGTGCAGCGCGTCATCGGCCGTTGGTGCAGCGCGTCATCGGCCGTTTGGTGCAGCGCGTCATCGGCCGTTTGGTGCAGCGCGTCATCGGCCGTTTGGTGCAGCGCGTCATCGGCCGTTTGGTGCAGCGCGTCATCGGCCGTTTGGTGCAGCGCGTCATCGGCCGTTTGGTGCAGCGCGTCATCGGCCGTTTGGTGCAGCGCGTCATCGGCCGTTTGGTGCAGCGCGTCAGTGTTTTTTTTAAAATATGGATACATAAATTACAAAGCTTCTTATATTCTTTGCAATGTTAAATCACGACAGTACAGGAACTGTACATGGATGCCATCTTTGTGCTGCATGCATTTTTCAAGGACGGAGACTTATATTGGCATTTTTCATCCGTGCTTCCAGAAAAAGAAAAACGGACTTGTGAAAAGCCCCATATTCGTTATAGTCTATGTTCTATCTGTAATAAAAAAAAACAGAAACTCATATTTGCAACATGAACACGTGAATGAGGCCTTATGATGTATATCTCCTCATAGGAAGCAGGTGAATACTCCCACACTGTTCTACTGCTGTATACACCAGACAGGCTGACATAGAATTCGATATCAAGGGAAGCCGACTAGACAGAGATGTAGAATATTAATATAGTAACTGTCTACAAGGAGACGCTTATGGCATAGAGTGTGCTGTACCAAGCTTGTATCTATATCATAGACTGCCGAGTAAGATGGCAAGTCTCCGTTAGCGTACACAGTGTGGTCCCAACCTTAAATATTTAAAGCCTTCTCCAGACAAAGGGGCACCTGAAGTCTAAACAATCATATCATGACATCTACTCACAAAAAAAAAAAAAAAACAGACAAAAGGGAAAGCACTCTGCCATAATTCCTGGCACAGCCAAGAGCGGAGGTAGCTGTCTAAATTTGTCCCAGCATGCAGACCATCAATTAGCTCTCAGGAATTCCAAGTATGAGAAAGGAAAGATGTATATCTTCGTAAGTATGAGAAAGTCATCCATCAGAGTCTCCGGCACTGTAATCAGATTATATGGAGGCACCTTCCCCACGTGACCCACATACATGGGCTGTGTCCCCATCCTAATAGCCGGAAGAGACTGATCTATAATAGAAAAATATTTAGACTTGAGAGTCCTCGGTGGTTGATACCTTTTAATGGCTAACTGAAAACATGATCTATAATAGGCCTCCATTTGTATAATGAAATCCAGTAAATGTGATCTGTGATAAATTCTGCATTAAATGTATTCATTATCCAGAAGTAAAGAGGCCCATCCTCCACCTTGGCCGACGGCACCAGCGGTTTTTTCTAAGGAGTATTAATTATATTCTATCAGCAGCGATCCTTATTAACCAGCGCTCAGGATTCATCACACACATTGTATTCTCATAAATTTACATGTCGCCTTCAAGAAAGTGGAATGTCACTAATAGGTGATGACATACAGCCTTGTGTGTCCCTGAAACAGGACTAGGTTTTCTTAAAACAGATTTTCGGGACTCGGAAACAACCTTGAAGTGAACCTTTTTTTTTTTTTTATGTAATCCAAGTACCTTTACAATTGTAGCTGCGCCACTGACTCTGGAACAGTTTATTTTTCTTCTGTGTGCCTCCATTCTAAAGTTATGCCCCCCAAAATAAAGATGCAAATTTTCCCTTCAACCAACTGGACGTGTACCACAGGACCTCTCCGCGGGGAATTTGCTTTTTCTCTCTGACGATGGCCAATCAAAATGCAGCCCGCCCACTGGAAAGTTATATAGTATACGCCTACTTAGCGGAAGGAAAAACTTTATTTTTGGGGGTATAACTTAGTTTGGAACAAAGGGGCACAGAATTAAAATAACAACTGTTCCAGAATCAGTGGGCAGCACCAATTGGAGGAACTGAAGATATGGATGAACTCTTTATGCATCAAATGGCCAAGTTCTCCAAAAAATATGACATAGTGGTCATGGGAGATTTCAACTATCCAGACATTTGTTGGGAATCTCTCTCAGGCAAAAACTAACAGGTCCAGGAAATTCTTATCCTCTCTTGCTGACAACTTTATCTTCCAAAAGGTAATGGAGAAAACAAGGGGATCTGCTACCTTGGATCTAATCCTCATAAACAGGGAGGAAAATGGTGGAGGAGGTAAGAGTGGCTGGGACCCTAGGAGGTAGTGACCATGCTATTTTAGAATTTTGGATAACAAGAGGAGGAAGACCTGTGAAGACTCAGACGTCAAGGTTAGATTTCAGAAAGGCAGATTTTAAGGAACTCAGAAAGAGAATTGGAGGGATCCAATGGCTGGATATCCTTAAGGACAAAAATGTCCAGGAAGGATGGAAAATCTTGAAAATGAGATTCTCAAAGCACAATCGTTAACAATTCCGAAAAGAGGGAAGAATGGGAAGCATTTAAGGAAACCAGGATGGATGAACATAGAACTTAAACACATGCTAAAAAGGAAGAAGAAAGAAATGTTTATCAAATGGAAAGAGGGAGGCATATCTAAAGAAGAATATAATGCCGTCTGCAGAACCTGCAGGGCACAAATCAGATTATCTAAAGCTAACAATGAATTAAGGCTTGCAAGTGACGTCAAAAGCAACAAAAAAGGATTTTGGGGATACGTCAAAAGTAAAAGAAAAGTCAAAGATGCTATAGGATTTTTACAGGATGAAAATGATGAAATGGTAAGTCAGGATGTTGAGAAGGCTGAACTTTTAAATTCTATTTTGCATCTGTTTTCTCTCAGAAAGGAAATGTAACATCAACTGATCTTCACTATCCTATTAAAGGAATAGAAGAATCTAGGATATCTATAAACAGAAAGACAGTGAGGAAACACTTAGCTAACCTAAATGAATTCAAGTCTCCAGGTCCAGATGAATTACACCCCAGGGTACTGAAGGAGATAGCAGAAGAAATTCTTGAACCACTGTCCATAATCTTTGAAATTCTTGGAGAACAGGAGAAGTCCCAGAAGACTGGAGAAGAGCAAATGTTGTTCCTATCTTCAAAAAGGGGAAGAAGGTGGACCCAGGGAACTACAGGCCGGTGAGTCTGACTTCTATACCAGGAAAGATCTTTGAACAAATTATTAAAGAACATGTATGCAAGTACCTGGAATAAAAATGAAGTGATTAAACAGAGTCAGCATGGGTTTGTAACTAATAAGTCATGTCAGACTAACTTAATTTCCTTCTATGACAGAATCACTGACTGGGTGGATCAGGGAAATGCTGTAGATATAGTATATCTTGACTTCAGCAAAGCATTTGACAAAGTATCTCACACAATCCTTATTGAAAAAATGACTAAGTATGGAATGGACAAGGCAACTGTAGGTGGATTCATAACTGGCTTAGTGATCGGACCCAAAGAGTGGTTGTAAATGGCTGCACATCCAGTTGGAAGAATGTCTCAAGTGGGGTACCACAAGGCTCTGTTTTGGGCCCTGTATTGTTCAACATCTTTATCAATGATTTAGATGAAGGAATTGAGGGTAAACTGATCAAATTTGCTGATGACACAAAGCTAGGAGGGGTAGCTAATACTAGAGAAGAGAGAGAGAGGATTCAAAAAGATATACATAAACTGGAGCAGTGGGCAGCAACTAACAGAATGGATTTTAACAGGGAAAAATGCAAAGTATACATCTGGGCAATAAAAATGAAAAAAGCATATACAAAATGGGAGGAATAGGGCTAAGTAACAGCACATGTGAAAAAAGACTTGGGTATACTAATTGATCACAGACTTAACATGAGTCAACGTGTGATGCAGCAGCAAAAAAGGCAAATGCAATTCTAGGATGTATCAACAGAAGATACAGTCTAGATCACGTGAGGTCATTATTGCCCTCTACTCCTCTTTGGTCAGACCTCATCTGGAATACTGTGTCCAGTTTTGGGCACCAACATTTTAAAAAAGACATCAACAAACTGGAGCAAGTTCAGAGAAGAGCCACCAGAATGGTGACCGGTCTGCAAACCATGTCCTATGAGGAACGGTTGCAGGATTTGGGAATGTTTAGCTTGCAAAAAAGAAGACTGAGAGGAGACTTAATAGCTGTCTACAAATATCTCAAGGGCTGTCACATTGTAGAAGGATCATCTTTATTCTCATTTGCGCAAGGAAAGACTAGAAGCAATGGGATGAAACTGAATGGGAGGAGACAAGATTAGATATTAGAAAAAATTTTTGACAGTTAGGGTGATCAATGAGTGGAACAGGCTGCCACAAGAGGTGGTGAGTTCTCCTTCAATGGAAGTCTTCAAACAGAGGCTGGATAGACATCTGTCTGGGATGATTTAGAGAATCCTGCTTTGAGCAGGGGGTTGGACCAGATGACCCAGGAGGTCCCTTCCAACTCTACCATTCTATGATTCTATGATTCTATGATAACTACTCAGTATAAATATAGCACTCAAAATGAATACAAAAATAAAAATCCCAGCACTTCCTCCATTATTCGCCTCTTTCTTTGTTATATGTTTTCTCCGGTATAACTAAAATGGAGACCTAGAGAAGATTTATTTTTACTCCAGAAATCAGCCATGTTCCCTCTCCTCCTCACTGTCCTGTGTCAGACTAGAAAACATCTGACTGCAGCAAAAACCTCCCCTCATCACCAAGCTCCACCCCTTTACAAAGAGGGTGTGATTTCAATCTGCCACCAGCCAAAGGTGGAGCTGATCAGTGGGTCATTAACCTCTGGGCAGTGATGTGATGGTAAGTATGCGATTTGCACGCTTCCAGCCACATTCCGACTAGACCTTGTATTGAGTGATGCCGCGCACATCTAGTTGGCATGTGACCACAAGTATACAAATCACATATTTGTGGTCACACGACCGCCCACTCCTGAACTCGGCAAATCCTCGTAGTGCGTGTGATATAGGGATTCACAAGGTCTGCATTACTCTAAGGCCAGACAACCCCTTTTAAGGGGGAGAGTGCATCTTAATAATTCAGGCATCTCGCACTGCACCCCGTTATGAAGACCGGTCTTTATGAATCGGGGCCATTGACTCAATTTACAGAGCCCCTAAAAAAGCATGTATACGAACAAGGGAAGTTAGTGCTGTGTGTAGTGGATATCCAACCGCCAATGCTTTGCTTTTTGGGAATCATTTAGTGGGTATCACTTTTTAATAAGCCCATTTAGTGACAATTAAAATGGAGGATATTTGCTTGATAAACTACTAAGAAAAAAGGGAACAGGAGGAGACTGCACTATACCTTAAAATCTTCATTTGTCCTTATTGTCTCTACAGTCATGGCCAAAAGTTTTGAGAATGACACAAATATTATATTTTCACATGATCTGCTGCCCTCTGGTTTTTATGTGTGTTTGACAGATGTTTTTATCACAGTCAGAAATATAATTGCAAACATATGAGTATAAAAGCTTATATTGACAGTTAGAATGAGTTAATGCAGCAAGTCAATATTTGCAGTGTTGACCCTTCTTCTTCAGGACCTCTGCAATTCTCCCTGGCATGCTCTCAATCAACTTCTGGACCAAATCTGACTGATAGCAGTCCATTCTTGCACAATCAATGCTTTCATTTTGTCAGAATTTTTAGGTTTTTGTTTGTCCACCCATCTCTTGATGATTGACCACAAGTTCTCAATGGGATTAAGATCTGGGGAGTTTCCAGGCCATGGACCCAAAATCTCTATGTTTTGTTCCTGAGCCATTTAGTTATCACCTTTGCTTTATGGCAAGGTGCTCCATCATGCTGGAAAAGGCATTGTTGATCGCCAAACTGCTCTTGGAGGGTTGGGAGAAGTTGCTCTTGGAGGACATTCTGGTACCATTCTTTATTCATGGCTGTGTTTTTAGGCAAGACTGTGAGAGCCGATTCCCTTGGCTGAGAAGCAACCCCACACATGAATGGTTTCAGGATGCTTAACAGTTGGCATGAGACAAGACTGGTGGTAGTGCTCACCTTGTCTTCTCCGAATGAGGCGTTTTCCTGATGTCCCAAACAATCGAAAAGGGGATTCATCAGAGAAAAATAACTTTACCCCAGTCCTCAGCAGTCCACTGCCTGTACCCTTTGCAGAATATCAGTCTGTCCATGATGTTTTTTTCTGGAGAGAAGTGGCTTCTTTGCTGCCCTCCTTGAGACCAGGCCTTGCTCCAAGAGTCTCCGCCTCACAGTGCATGCAGATGCACTCACACCTGCCTGCTGCCATTCCTGAGCAAGCTCTGCACTGCTGGTAGCCTGATCCGCAGCTGAAACACTTTTAAGAGATGGTCCTGGCGCTTGCTGGTCTTTCTTGGGCGCCCTGGAGCCTTTTTGGCAACAATGGAACCTCTCTCCTTGAAGTTCTTGATGATGCGATAGATTGTTGACCGAGGTGCAATCTTTCTAGCTGCGATACTCTTCCCTGTTAGGCCATTTTTGTGCATTGCAATGATGACTGCACGTGTTTCTTTAGAGATAACCATGGTTAACAGAAGAGAAACAATGATGCCAAGCACCGCCTCCTTTTAAAGTGTCCAGTGGTGTCATTCTTACTTAATCATGACAGATTGATCTCCAGCCATGTCCTCATCAACACCCACACCTGTGTTAATGGAGCAATCACTGAAAAGAGGTTAGATGGTCCTTTTAAGGCACGGCTGCAATGATGTTGAAATGTGTTTTGGGGGATAAAGTTCATTTTCTAGCCAAATATTGACTTTGCAAGTAATTGCTGTTAAGCTGATCACTCTTTATAACATTCTGGAGTATATGCAAATTGCCATTAGAAAAAGTGAAGCAGCAGACTTTGTAAAAATTATATTTGTGTCATTCTCAAAACTTTTGGCCATGACTATATACTTTAGGAAAGCCAAAAAATCCAAAAAAAAAAAGAAAATGGTTTCCATTCGCTGACAGCAGTCACATTACAGAGCTGTATGGAGGCTTTCCACACGTCTGGACAAACAGGTCAACAAACTGAGCTGTGACCGCGGCGAGATCTGGCAATATCATTATCTAGCCATGCAATATTCCGCTGAGGGCCAAATAGCAGAAGACGATTGATAAAGTGTTGATGGGTTGGAAGTCAAGGCCAAATATCTCAGCAGATGGAAAATTATAGATCAGACATCTTCCATGGAGGTCGTAGCCTACAGAACGGCCAGGAATAAATCAGCTGATCAGGATTTACTACTTGTGTTTGCCCTGGTCCATTATATTGTCCATAATGCTGTAAAAATAGTGTAATGATATTAACTAATATGAAGAGCGACCTTCAAAAATTGTAGTTATAGCAGCAGTCAGTGAATATAGAGGGAAATCTAACGAAAATGAGCCTTTGTGAAAAATACCTTTGCAGTAAAAAAAAAAAAAAAAAAAAAAAAGATATCTATCTATCTATATAGATATATAGACAGATAGATATACACACACATACATGTAATAAATACAATACAAAAATTATATATAATATATATAATTTTTGTATTGTAATATATATATATATATATATATTATATATATATATATACACACATACACATATATACACACATATATACGTATATACTGTATATATATACACACATATATATATATATTTACTGAAAAAATACAAAATATTATATTATGTATATTTTTTACAGTAGAACCTGTCTGCACCTCGGCTGCTTCTCTCGCGTTAGCGTCCTGTGGCTCCCGCTCACCACGCCGCCCTGCTGGACATGGGGGGGATACAGAGCACAAGAGATAAAATTAGCATCTGTAATTGGCCTCCTCACATCCCTGCAACCACCTTCTACCAAGTGCAGCTGTGTTTACAGGAGACTCCAGACTAGCCCAGCCCCGGCTCCAAAAAGATTAAAGTCGTTACTACATGATTTGCTGCTAATTAAAATAAAATATTGTCTAATTACAAAGCCTGCTACGGTAAGAAAATGCAGAAACTAAATTAGGCGCTGTGCATCCACTTATGCCCAATAAACAGGAGAGGAATGTGAGGACGATGTCAGCGCTTCATTACTGCAATTCCATCTCTGTATACCGGAGGGAAGGTAGAAAGCGCACTTGGATAATGGGATTAATTACAGCTCCTGCTAATAATAATCCTGGGGTGTCGATCACAGGAGACAGGTGACCAAGGCAAAGTAGCTTAAGACATGAGAGTTTAAACTTGGGAATCTGTCTCCAGCATAAGTAGAGACAGAGACTCGGATTCCAGCAATGTCACTTACTAGGCTGCTAGCTGCAGTTTTGATAAAACCACTGTTTTAATCAGCAGGAGATCATCACTACAGGACAGGTAGTCCTGAGCTCTGTATAACCTCACCCCAACACGGATTGGCAGCTTTCTGTGTACACTTATAATGTAAAGTGCTGCGGAATATGTTGGTGCTATAGAAATTAAAATTATTATTATTATTATTAATAATTATTATTACTACACTATGCATAGGCAGAAACTGCCAGTCAGTGGTGTGGATGGGGTCACACAGAGCTCAGCATTCACAGAACTGGTAGATCTGTAGGAGGTTAAAACAGTTTTTAATCAAAACAACGGCACCCAGTAAAGTGATATGTCACTGGAATCAGGGTCTTTGCCTCTACATCATGCTGCACTCTGATGGAGTTGGTTTAGTCAGGCTACAGCCAGTCATCTGTGCTTCACTAGGCTGAGGTTTACACACGGCTTGTGATATGAATGCTGCTGCACATGGCGCGGCCTGTGGCCTTTCCTGAGCATTTGTCCTTTATGTGTTACTGATCGGGAATTGCTAAGACTTTGTCATGATCTGTATGACTATAGCCGGGCACGTCATGTGGAAGGCGGCCACTGTGGAAGGCGGCCACTGTGGAAGGCGGCCACTGTGGAAGGCGGCCACTCCGCTCTACGCCTGTGGGACCGAGGACAGTGCTCCGCTATAGCCCATCAGGCCTGACTGAGCAGCACCGTGCACGGACGACCACTGCTGGGTCCCAGACATTAGTGAGGGCCTCAGAGGCCAAAACATCAACAATTTCATTATAACCTGCGGGATAGATAGGAAATGTATTCCTGGAAGATTGCGTTAAAAGGTGCGGCTATACAATGAGATATAAGGGAGTGGTGGGGAGAGAAGTCTGCGCTCCGACATCTTATAAGGTTTCATTGAAAAATTGCATTCATTGTACACCAGGTGTAATCCCAAATTATGCACAAAAGAAAAAATTTAAGTTTCAAAGAAAGAGAGGAAAAAAAGTCGAGATGCCAGATTGTTCCCTTTCTATATATGGCACCTAAATGCCAACTCTGCCCCTTCTGTGACTGGTATTAAATTAGGGAAGCTGTAACATTACAAATATCAAAAGACCAAATTACAGTGATTGTAACCTAAGTGCTTGTGCACACTGAGGGAATAAGGCATTTATTCCAGTAAGATGCCACATTATTTACATATAAAAGCCAAAAGACTTCTTCACTTGTAATAATGTCATTTTTTCCCCTTTAAAGGACGCTA
>JARQOD010009143.1:0-32636 GCA_033576555.1 Oophaga sylvatica | reverse complement strand
GCCATGTCGCGTTGGGAGCCCTGATACGCCTAAAAACAGTGAAACCCCCAATCACACCATTTGGAAACTAGACCCTTAAGGAACTTTTCTGATGTGTGGTGAGCACTTTGAACCCCCAAGTGCTTCACAGAATTAATAAATGTAGGCCGTGAAAATTAAAAATAATTTTTTTCTCAAAATTTATTCTTTTAGCCGCTATTTTTTTTATTTTCCAAGGGAACAGGAGAAATTGGACCAAAAAGTTGTTGTGCAATTTTTCTGTGTACGCCTGATTCCCCATATGTGGGGTGAAAAACCACTGTTTGGGGCATGGGAGTGCTTGGAAAGGGAAGGAGGCCATTTTTAATGCAGCTTTGTGGATTGTTCTGCAGGCGTTATGTTTGTTTGCAGGCCCTTGATGTACCTAAACAGTAAAAAACCCCTGCAAGTGACACCATTTTGGAAACTAACCCCCCAAGGAGCTTTCTAGATGTGTGGTGAGCACTTTGAACCCCAAGTGCTTCAAGAAATTTATAAACGCAGAGCCGGGAAAATGGGAAAATCTTTTTTTTCTCAAAAATGTATTTTTTAGCCAGTATTTTTTATTTTCCCAAGGGTAATGGAGAAATTAGAAACCCCAAAATTGGGTGCATTTGTCCTAAGTACCGGATACCCATTGTTGGGGAACCACGTTTGGGTGCAGGCGGGTCGGAAGGGGGGAGGCCATTTGACTTTTGAAAGCCACGTCGTGTTTGGAGACCCCCTGTGTGTCTAAACAGTGGAAACCCCCACAAGTGACCCCTTTTGGAAACTGACCCCTTAAGGAGCTTATCTAGATGTGGTTGAGCACTTTGAACCCCAAGTGCTTCACAAAATTTATAAAGCAGAGCCGTGAAAATGAAAAAATCATTTTTTTTTCAAAAATGATTTTTTTAGCCAGCTATTTTTTATTTTCCCAAGGGTAACCGGAGAAATTAGAACCCCAAAATTGGTGTGCAAATTTGTCCTGAGTACGCTGATACCCCAATGTTGGGGTAAACCCTGTTTGGGCGCACGGCAGGGCTCGGAAGGGAGGGAGGCCATTTGCTTTTGAACGCCACGTGGTTTGGAGACCCCCTGTGTGCCTAATAGTGGAAACCCCAAATTTAGCTCCAACCCTTAACCAACACCCCTAACCCTAATACAACCCTATCTAACCTAAATCCTAACCTAATTAAACCCTTATTGTAACCCTAACTTAAAAAATTGTAAAAAACCAAATTTTGACCCTAACCCTAATTTAAACCCTAATTAAACCCTAACCCTAAGGCTGGTTTCATTTTGCGTTTTACCGCCGTTCAACCATGGTTGAGGGGGTGGTAACGTATAGCTAACTGATCGCGTTTGCTTACCCGCTAGGAGAGGAATCAGCAGTGATTTCATCTGGCTAGGGGGATACGGGCCCAGACGCTGCAGCCCCGTCCGAGGCCTCCGTCACTGAATGATGGACGTCGCAAAGATGATGCTTTCGGCATGGTCGCGTGGCCCCAAATGGGGGGAATGACAGCGTTAACGGACTGCGTTACCACCGGTTTTTACCGGGGTTTGTAAGCAGCCGTCTAACGGAGCCATAAGCAGTGTGAACCCGCTTAACCTAAGTAATTATAACCCTAACCCTAATTAACCTAACCCTAATTATAACCTTAACCCTAATTATAACCCCTAACCCAATTTTAACCCTAACCTAACAGAAAAATGAAAAAATAAATGTAATTTCTATTTTTTATTATATGTCCCAATAAGGGGGTGAAAATGGGGGGGTTGTACTGTTTTTTTTATTTTGATCCGTGTAGTTTTCACAGTGTCAAAATCCACTTTCTGGAGAAGAATGAAACTTTTTTTGAATCTGCCCCAAGCAGATCGGGGGCGATGTGCATGCGCCCGCCTTTTTTTTTTCGCCGGGGAGAAGAGCCGGGATTGGGGCCTGGGGAGGACAAGGACACGGAAGTTCGGGGGGGCGTCGGGGGGACCGGGGGACCTCTTTTTCTCCCCTCTGATGTGCGATCCTCAGAGGGGAGAGAAATCTTTTTTTTTTGTGATGGGCATGCTTGATAGCCGCGATCGAAACAGGGATGGTGAATACCGACCCGGATCTGTTTCTGGGGTTCGGTACCCCGGTAGCGGACCCCCGAGTATTTGCCCTTCCCCCACCAGCACGCGGCACATTAGGGCGGGCGCCTGAGATGCGCCCCCATTTTCTTAACAGCGCCGGCAACGGGGGCAAGGAGGGCCCAGGGGCCACGGATGGATCGGGGGCAATGGGGGTCTGGGGACCCTTTTTCTTGTCCCCTGTGTCCGATGCATCAGAGGACAGGAAATTAAATGGCACATCGATTTTTTTTTTGTTGTTGCGGTCGCGTTTATAGGGTTAATAACGGCGTCGCAAATGGGTCGTTTAAAAACCTACCGATTCATGTTCTTGGGGTCTGGCCCCCCGGTAGTCGAGACCCCGGAGAAAATGCCCCCTCTGGGGGGCGCTATTCACTTTTTCCACAGCGCCGTTAATTAACGGCGATGTGGTTTAAGTACCCTTAATGACCGCCGTTAAAAGGCGTATCGGCGGTCATTAAGGGGTTAATGACGCTCTCCATTATTAACCGGGTTATTGTCACCGATCAATCAAAGGTGACAAATAACCCCTTATTTACCCTGCTTGCCACCTCTACAGGGCAAGTGGGAGAGCCGGGTAAAGTGCCACAATTGGCGCATCTTTGGATGCGCATTTGGGGGCTGCTGCAGCTGGTATTTTTTAGGCTGTTGAGGGCCAAAATCCATGGGCCTTGACAGTCTTTTAATACCAGGCCGCAGCAGTCTGCATTTTACTTGGCTGGTTAACAAAATTGGGGGATCCCACGCCATTTTTTTTTGAGGGGTTCCCCTATTTTTGTTAACCAGGCAAGCAAAGCAGGACTGCTGTAGCCTGGTATTATCAGGCTTACAAGGTCCTGGATATTGGATCCTTACCAGCCTGAAAAACCAGGCTCAGCAGTCTGTTCATCTGGCTGGTTAACAAAAAATAGGGGGGACCCACGCCATTTTTTTTTCGAGGGATCCCCTTTTTTGTTAACCAGCCAAGTAAGCAGACTGCTGTGGCCTGGTATTATCAGGCTTGCAAGGTCCATGGTATTGGCTCCTTAACAGCCTGAAAAAAAACCAGGCCTCAGGTTGTCTGCTTTATCAGGATGGTTAACAAAATAGGAGGGACCCACGCCATTTTTTTTTTAGAGGGGAATCCCTATTTTTGTTATCAGTTCACTTCAAGTAAGCCGGGATTCCTCTGACGCCTGATGCTGTGGGTGTCCTGGCTGACCTGAAGTGAAAGTGGAAAGCAATCAATTATAGCTAACCACTTCCTCTCTGTCAGCCAGGAGAGGAGCTATTCATTCGGGGGTTTTTTTTATTTGCGAGGTGGGGCAGATTAGCTGCGGTCCTGCGTAAACATTAACCCTTTCAGAAGGATTACATCGGGGGACTGACTGAACATCGGATAGGTAAGATATGTTGCTTTATTATTTTATTTTTATTACAGGTGAACAAAGTGCTTCGCAAGGAATGGCAGTAAAATAAAATCTTGTCAAAAACTGTGTGTTTATTTCATTTAAAATGATTTTTAATTAAAGTGTGTGTGTTTTATTTTTATTTCATACAATAGGATTAATAATTAATAGTTGTCTAATTGACAGCTCTCAATTATTAACCTGGCTTAAACTCACCTTTCAATAGCAAGGTGGCTTTTACCCTTATTAACCCATTCGCCACCGCTCAGGGCATGGGAATAGACGGGAAAGTGCCAGAAAGGGCGAATCCAATTTATAGATTTGCCTTTTTGGGGTGTCTGGGGGCAGATGTTAGTAGCAGGGGGGCCAAAAATAATGGTCCCTCTCTGGGCTTTATTATCTGCCCCACTCGCTGGCTTTGTCTGTCTGGTTGAGAAAATAGGATGGGAGCCACGCATTTTTTTTCAACAATTTTACACCTCTATATATATTATATATATATATATATATATACATGTCATTGAATTTGTGACACATTTACATATATATATATATTTATAGTTCATACACTTCTACATAGTTATAATAGCGCTAATTCAATTGCCGGCTTTTGTGAAAATACAGAAGCCGACATGAAATGGACACATGGTTTACATAGAGTTAACCATGTATTTCATGTTGTTTGATATATTGTTTTCACTAACAATTACATGAGTGTATGTGTGCAAAATTTGACACATGTAGGGGATAATTAAGGTGAAAATTCGTAGCAAAAAAGTCCGTTTTTTTACAACGAATTTACACCTTTAATTAACCCTACAGGTGTGAAATTTTGCACACATAAGCCCCGTCTCACACAGCGATCTCGCTAGCGAGATCGCTGCTGAGTCACTAGTTTTGTGAGCAGCAGCGATCTCCCCCTGCGATATCGCCATGTGTGACATTCAGCGACGATCAGCCCCCCTGCTGGTATCGCTGATCGTCGCTGAATGTCCTGGACATTTTTTTGCTCACTGGTCTCCCGCTGGCAGGCACGCATCGCTGCGTGTGACAGGCAGGAGACCAGCGATCCGCTGGTAACCAAGGTACACAGCGGGTTTCCAGGCGCAGGGCTGTGCTGGGAAAACCCGCTGTGTACCTTGGATACAGTGCCCTGATGCAGGGAGCTGGTAATCAAGGTACACAGCGGGTTTCCAGGCACCGCGCAGCGCCTGGAAACCCGCGTGTACCTTGGTTACCAGCTCCCTGCCTCAGGGCGTGGTATCCAAGGTACACTGCGGGTAACTAAGCGATGTTACCCGCAGTGTCGCTGTGCTGATCGCTGCCCTGAGCTGCCTGTTTGGCAGCTCAGCAGCGATCATGTAGCGATACACCAGCGATCCTGATCGTTGTCGGGATCGTGGTGTATCGCTATGTGAGACCGGGCTATACACTCATGTAATTGTTTGTGAAAACCAGATATCAAACTACATGAAAAGACATGGTTAACTCTATGTAAACCATGTGTCATTTCATGTCGGGTGCTTCTGTATTTCTCAAAAGCCCGGGATTACCCGGCAATTGAATCAGAGGTTATTTTACTATATAGAAGTGTATGAACTATAAACTATATGTATATATATATATTGTAACATTTCCAAGGATATAGCTCTAGGATCGCTGTCCGGGTAGACAGAATGGCACGAAAACAGTTCATTCAGACAGCAGTTCTGGTGAAAAACTGGCCGCAACCAGCTTTTAAAAGTCCACAGCAAACAGATAAAAATAACTCATAAACAGAAAACCTGGGCTTGTCTAGCCACTAATTACACTTAGATAGATTGCCCTGTCTATCCGGGTCCCGGCTCTACCAGCCTAGCCAACACCACACATATCATATTTTGTTACCAGTATGGAGTTTCACAGATACTCCTCCTTGTGTCTGAAGGCACATCTAATGTCCAGATTGAGAGAGATCCACTCCTATTCAGCCGCTATTCGCACGGATTCTCACTGAGACTACTCCTGTGTCGGGGGTACTTCCTGCACCCAGACTGAGATAGCTCACATCCTGGAGACGCTTCTTGTGCCGGGACACCTTCCTGTGTCCAGGCTAAGCTAGCCCCAATCCTGGAGACTGCTTCCTTGTGCCGGGACACCTCCCTGTGTCCAGGACTAAAGACAGCTCCCAATCCCGGAGACTGCTCCTTGTGCGGGACACCTCCTGTGTCCAGACTAAAGACAGCTCCAGATTGTGTTTTCAGACACCTACTTCTGGTCTCCTAATTAAGACCTGAGTAGTTTCAGGCCTGAGCTGCAAGTGTGTAATGAATGTAAGGTGTAGTGACCTTTCTCTACCACTAGGTTTACAAACCACACATTTCCCTTATACCTAGGTGAAATGTACACCCATTCAACACACATTCCTTCACTGTCTCACATATCCCTCCCTCTTCTCCAGACCGGAGGGCTGGTCATCCAGACCAGGGCTGGTCAACAATCCAACAGAGACAGTGAACTCCGGACCAGTCATGGCCTCATCAGCTTCATCTTCACCACTGTCATTTGTATCGTCACCTGAGTCATAGCCAACATCAGCTTTCTCTTCATCTGAAGCATCCGCACTACCCTGTACCCTCCCAGGCCTATACTCTCTGCGGGCCTCGGGTATCCTGCACGGTTTCATCTTGACCCTAGGGCCGGGCTCAGTTTCGATATAGTGCCTGGCCAGAGAAGTACGACCCGGCACCTCAGAACAGTTCTGCTGACTCTTCTTCATAAACTCACGTACCTCCTGTCCCTGGTGCATGACCATGTGTCACCAACTATCACAGAAGGTATAGGGGGTTTTTCACTTTTCTCCAGTTCCCCACCTTCAGGCTCTTCTGGCAAGACATGCCAGAAGCCCCACCGTCGTCCCACACTCTACTTCTTCAGTCACATCTGGCTCACTGTCAGGGCTATACCCTTCATTTTCATTCATACCCTGCTCACTGTCAGGGTTATACAATTCATTTTCATTCACATCCTGCTTACTTTCAGGGTTATACAATTCATTCTCATTCTCATCCTGCTCACTTTCAGGAGTATACAATTCATTCTCATTCACATCCTGATCTGGAACCTTAGTTAACATGTCATCCACAACATTAACTTCATCATCTGGTCCCTAAGTATGTGACTATGTGACAACCCAGGACTATCCTTCTATATAGCTCAGGTACTAGGAGCTGACTCACGACCTCTCCCTGGACTTCAGTGTCCTATACAATAGGCCATTGTCCATGGCAGCATGAGGAAACCTCTCCTCAGAGCCAGGCTCCTGGGAAACCTCATTTAGAACAATCATATTTTCCTGTGCCGTCCTAAGAGTGGGGTCTCCCCACTGCTCACTCTCAAAATTGTCACAGCACACAGGCAAGTCAGGGACACTCGGTTCCGAGAACCACCATCCTCGTCTCCCAACATCACCTGCAAAGGAATTTCATCACTATCACAGTCATCATTATTATCAATATCATTATCATGACTATGATCAGTATCATCATCACTATCATGATCATCATCATCATCATCATTATCATTATCATCATCATCATTATCATTATCATCATCATTATCATGATCATCATCATTATCACATAACTTTAACGGCCCACTAGCATTGTGTTCCGCCCCTCGGGACTGCGCACCCTCAGTAGGAGCTTCATCACACTGTCCATCAGAAACATTTCTCCCCAGAGATCCTTAGATCGGGGAAAGTCATTACCCAATATGACGGGGTGCACCAGGCTCTTCACTACCCCCACTTCATATGAAACCTCCCCGAGTTTAGGGACCAAGTCCACGGCAGTCTCTGGGTAGACTTTGGTGTCTCCATGGATGCACACCACACTCAGGTGTTTATCAGGGATGAAGTCCCTATCAATCAGGCTGTCACATACGGAAGTCACTGGACTCTCTGAGTCCAAGAGGGCCTGTGCTGGGCAGTCATTTACAACCACCGGGGACACCTGTGGTCCAGTCTCTTCGGCTGCGGTGGTCACACACACAGGTTCTGCGCAGAGAGAGAGGGACTTGCCAACATCACGGCACATAGGCTCCCCCTCTAGTGAACAGCCGGCTGCAATTTCACGACATCTCCAACACTGTCCACCACAATCACCCTCCCATATGTCCCTCGGGCCTGAACCCGCTTATCAGCATACCCCATGTCCCCAACAGCTGGAACGCTCTTACCGCGAGAGTTCAGTGTCCGGGAACTCTGAAGTGTCGACTCTCAGACGACTGTACCTCAGGAGGACGTGCTCTGGATTAGCGGTTCACTATCACCTCTTCAACCATGCCGACACGACGGCCGACGTCAGGCTCCAACCGCTTCTTTACTGCAGGCAACGCAGGTGCCTTTACACCATTACTCGGGTACGAGGTGCTGAGAGCTGCAATCTGCTCCCTCAGCAATCGGTTTTAAACTCCTGCTGCTGCTGCTGCCAGCTCTGCTGGGCCTGCTGCATGCTCTGCAGGTGTTTTCTTAACAAGCTCCTCCATACTGCCGGACTTATCTGTCTCAACCACGGCAGTCTTATGTTGCACATTAACTTGCGCCATTTGTTCAAACAGCGCCTCCATGCTGTCATCCATGCTGTCAGACTTCTCTGTCTTAACAACGGAAGTCTTCATCAAGACATACACACTCTACAGTCTTTTCCATAGAAAAATTCAGCTCTGCTGTGCAGACACTTTTTTTTTTTCTTTGCAAAGTCTATTAGGGCTCCTGTCTCTTTAAGACTGCTCCACAGACTTTTCTTTTGCTGCTGCACATTCCACAGTCATTTTCACAACAAGTTCAGCTTTGCTGTGCATACATTTTCTCTCTGCAGACCCTATCAGGGCCACTGTCTCTCCAAGACTGCTCCAAACAGACGTTTCTGCTGACACACTTTTTTTTTTTTTCTCTGCTGCTATTTCCACAGACTTCACCTTTATTGCTGTCTCTAAGCCTCTGTGCTGCCAGCATTCTCCACCAATTGTAACATTTCCAGGGGATATAGCTCTAGGATCGCTGTCCGGGTAGACAGAATGGCACGAAAACAGTTCATTCAGACAGCAATTCTGGTGAAAAACTGGCCGCAACCAGCTTTATTAAAGTCCACAGCAAACAGATAAAAATAACTCATAAACAGAAAACCTGGGCTTGTCTAGCCACTAATTACACTTAGATAGATTGCCTGTCTATCCGGGTCCCGGCTCTACCAGCCTAGCCCAACACCACACATATCATATATGTTACCAGTATGGAGTTTCACAGATACTCCTCCTTGTGTCTGAAGGCACATCTAACGTCCAGACTTGAGAGAGATCCACTCCTATTCAGCCGCTATTCGCACGGATTCTCACTGAGACTACTCCTGTGTCCGGGGTACTTCCTGCACCCAGACTGAGATAGCTCACACTCCTGGAGACGCTTCTTGTGCCGGGACACCTTCTGTGTCCAGGCTAAGCTAGCCCCAATCCTGGAGACTGCTTCCTTGTGCCGGGACACCTCCCTGTGTCCAGACTAAAGACAGCTCCCAATCCTGGAGACTGCTTCCTTGTGCCGGGACACCTCCCTGTGTCCAGACTAAAGACAACTCCCAGATTGTGTTTTCAGACACCTACTTCTGGTCTCCTAATTAAGACTGAGTAGTTTCAGGCCTGAGCTGCAAGTGTGTAATGAATGTAAGGTGTAGTGACCTTTCTCTACCACTAGGTTTACAAAGCCACACATTTCCCTTATACCTAGGTGAAATGTACACCCATTCAACACACATTCCTTCACTGTCTCACAATATATATATATATATATATATATATATATATATATATATATATATGTCACAATGACATGTATATATATATATATATATATATATATGTATTCTATGTGTGTATATTTAGTGTTTACAATGAAAGAAAGGGGTTTTTTTAGTTCCGATATTTCTGTCCCATTGACTTGCATTGTATTTCCGGTATCGGATCGACGATACCCGATACTTTTTGAGTATCGAGCCGATCCAATCCGATCCGATATTTTAGGATATCGGGCAGTATCGCTCAACGCTACTTGTCAGCCTATGCACTCCATGACCATTCTGAGATCCACACCCCTACATTGGGCCTACTTATTAACTCTGTTTCCTGCAATGCCTCTTCCTTACTTGCCAATAGATGACCAGGGTGAACGTGTTCTGTACCATTATAGCCAGTTGATTTTTGGCCAAAGGGGGCTGCGATGGCCGTAGTTTATTTATTCAAAAAGGTACCCCCCATTACTGAAATGCTTGTCAGCCTATGCACTGCATTACAAGTTTCAGAGACCCACACCCCTATATTTGCCCCTACTTCTTAACTCGATTTCCTGCAATGTCTCTTCCTTATCTCAGACTACATGACCTGGGTGAAAGTGTTCTGTAACATTACAGGCCATAATATTTGGGCCAAGGGGGGCTGTGATGGCCATAGTTTATTTATAAAAAAGGGAACCACTATTAATGAAATGCCTGTCAGACTATGCACTCCATGACAAGTCTGAGACCCACACCTCTTCATTGGGCCTATTTCTTAACTCTGTCCCCTGCAATGTCTCTTCCTTCCCTGCCACTTGATGAGCAGGGTGAACGTCTTCTGTATCATTATAGGCCGTTGATTTTTGGCTAAGGGGGGCTGTGATGGCAATACTTTATTTATTTAAAAAGGTTCCCCCATTGGTTAAATGCATGTCAGACTATGCACTCCATGGCAAGTCTGAGACCCACACCCTACAATGGGCCTACTTTTTAACTCTGTTTCCTGCAATGTCTCTTCCTTACCTGCCACTAGATGAGCAGGGTGAAAGTGTTCTGTACCATTATAGGCCGTTGATTTTTGACCAAGGGGGCAGTGATGGTCATAGTTTATTTATTCAAAAGGGTACCCCCTCATTGGTGAAATGTTTATCAGCCTATGCACTCCATTACAAGTCTCTTAGACCCACACCCCAACATTGGTCCTACTTGTTAAATCTGTGTCCTGCAATGTCTCTTCCTTACCTGCCACTAGATGACTAGGGTGAACATCTTCTGTACCGTTATAGGCCGCAGAGATTTGGCCAAGGAGGGCTGTGATGGCAATACGCTATTTATTTAAAAAGGTACCCCCCATTACTGAAATGATTGTCAGCCTATGCACTCCATTACAAGTCTCAGAGACCCACACCCCTACTTTGGGCCTACTTGGTAACTCTGTTTCCTGCAATGTCTCTTGCTTAACTGCCACTAGATGAGCAGGGTGAACGTCTTTTGTACCATTATAGGCAGTAGAATTTTGACCGGGGGGGGGGCTGTGATGGCAATAGGTTATTTATTTAAAAATGTACCCCCCATTACTGAAATGCTTGTCAAACTATGCAATTCATGACAAGTCTGAGACCCACACCCTACATTGGGCCTACTTCTTAACTCTGTTTCCTGCAATATCTCTTCCTTACCTGCCACTTGATGAGCAGGGTGAACGTGTTCTGTATCATTATAGACTGTTGATTTTTGGCCAAGGGGGGCTGTGATGGCAATACTTTATTTATTTAAAAAGGTACCCTCATTGATGAAATGCTTATCAGCCTATGCACTCCATGACAAGTCTGAGACCCACACCCCTACATTGGGCCTACTTCTTAACTCTGTTTCCTGCAATGTCTCTTCCTTACCTGCCACTAGATAACCAGGGTGAACATCTTCTGTATCATTATAGGTTGTGGATTTTTGGCCAAGGGGGGCTGTGATGCCAATACTTTATTTATTCAAAAAAGTACCCCCATTACTGAAATGATTGTCAGCCTATGCACTGCATTACAAGTCTCAGAGACCCACACCCCTACATTGGGCCTACTTCTTAACTCTGTTTCCTGCACTGTCTCTTCCTTACCTGCCACTAGATGAGCAGGGTGAACGTGTTTTGTACCATTACAGGCCGTAG
The DNA here is from genome assembly GCA_033576555.1 of Oophaga sylvatica. Classification (NCBI taxonomy): domain Eukaryota; kingdom Metazoa; phylum Chordata; class Amphibia; order Anura; family Dendrobatidae; genus Oophaga; species Oophaga sylvatica. The sequence goes on along the minus strand of JARQOD010009143.1, from coordinate 21,153 downwards.
AATTTTGGCCAGGGGGGGCTGTGATGGCAATATGTTATTTATTTAAAAAGGTACCCCCCATTACTGAAATGATTTTCAGCCTATGCATTCCATTACATGTCTCAGAGACCCACACCCCTACGTTGGACCTAGTTCTTAACTCTGTTTCCTGCAATGTCTCTTCCTTACCTGCCACTAGATGAGCAGGGTGAACGTGTACTGTACTGTTATAGGCCGTTGATTTTTTACCAAGGGGGGCAGTGATGGTCATAGTTTATTTATTGAAAAGGGTACCCCCCCATTGCTGAATTGTTTCTCAGCCTATGCACTCCATTACAAGTCTCTTAGACCCACACACCTACATTGGCCTACTATCTGTGTCCTGCAATGTCTCTTCCTTACCTGCCACTAGATGACCAGGATGAATGTCTTCTGTACCGTTGTAGGCCGTAGAAATTTGGCTAAGGGGGCTGTGATGGCAATACGTTATTTATTTAAAAAGGTACCCCCATTACTGAAATGATTGTCAGCTTATACACTGCATTACAAGACTCAGAGATCCACACCCCTACATTTGGCCTAATTCTTCACTCCGTTTCCTGCATTGTTTCTTCCTTATCTCAGACTACATAACCTGGGTGAATGTGTTCATTAGCATTACAGGCTGTTGATTTTTGGCAAAGGTGGGGCTGTGATGGCAAGACTTTATTTTTTTTAAAATATGCCCCCCATTACTGAAATGCTTGTCAGCCTTTGCAGTCCATGACCATCTTGAGACCCACACCCCAACATTGGGCCTACTTCTTAACTCTGTTTCCTGCAATGTCTCTTCCTTACGTGCCACTAGATGAGCAGGGTGAACGCCTTCTGTACCATTATATGCCGTTGATTTTTAGCCAAGGGGGGCTGTAATGGCAATACTTTATTTATTTAAAAAGTTACCCCCATTGGTGAAATGCTTGTCAGACTATGCACTCCATAACAAGTCTTTAGACCGACACCCTACATTGGACCTACTTGTTAACTCTGTGTCCTGCAATGTCTCTTCATTACCTGCCACTAGATGACCGGGTGAACGTCTTATGTACGTTATAGGCCGTAAAAATTTGGCCAAGGGGGCTGTGATGGCAATATGTTATTTATTAAAAAGGTACCCCCCATTACTGAAATGATGTCAGCTATGCACTCCATTACAAGTTTCAGAGACCCACAGCCCTACATTTGGGCCCACTTCTTAGCTCGGTTTCCTGCAATGTCTAATCCTTATCTCAGACTACATGACCTGGGTGAAAGGTTCTGTAGCATAATAGGCCGTTATTTTTGGCCAAGGGGGGTTGTGATGGCAATACTTACTTATTTAAAAGGTACCCCCATTGGTGAAATGTTTGTCAGCCTATGCACTCCATTACAAGTCTCTTAGACCCACACCCCCACATTTTGGCCTACTTCTTAACTTGGTTTCCTGCAATGTTTCTTCCTTATCTCAGACTACATGACCTGGGTGAAAGTGTTCTGTAGCATAATAGGCCGTTAATTTTTGGCCAAGGGGGGTTGTGATGGCAATACTTTATTTATTTAAAAGGTACCCCCCATTGGTGAAATGTTTGTCAGCCTATGCACTCCATTACAAGTCTCTTAGACCCACACCCCAACATTGGTCCTACTTGTTAAATCTGTGTCCTGCAATGTCTCTTCCTTACCTGCCACTAGATGACTAGGGTGAACATCTTCTGTACCGTTATAGGCCGCAGAGATTTGGCCAAGGAGGGCTGTGATGGCAATACGCTATTTATTTAAAAAGGTACCCCCCATTACTGAAATGATTGTCAGCCTATGCACTCCATTACAAGTCTCAGAGACCCACACCCCTACTTTGGGCCTACTTGGTAACTCTGTTTCCTGCAATGTCTCTTGCTTAACTGCCACTAGATGAGCAGGGTGAACGTCTTTTGTACCATTATAGGCAGTAGAATTTGACCGGGGGGGGCTGTGATGGCAATAGGTTATTTATTTAAAAATGTACCCCCATTACTGAAATGCTTGTCAAACTATGCAATTCATGACAAGTCTGAGACCCACACCCCTACATTGGGCCTACTTCTTAACTCTGTTTCCTGCAATATCTCTTCCTTACCTGCCACTTGATGAGCAGGGTGAACGTGTTCTGTATCATTATAGACTGTTGATTTTTGGCCAAGGGGGCTGTGATGGCAATACTTTATTTATTTAAAAAGGTACCCTCATTGATGAAATGCTTATCAGCCTATGCACTCCATGACAAGTCTGAGACCCACACCCTACATTGGGCCTACTTCTTAACTCTGTTTCCTGCAATGTCTCTTCCTTACCTGCCACTAGATAACCAGGGTGAACATCTTCTGTATCATTATAGGTTGTGGATTTTTGGCCAAGGGGGGCTGTGATGCCAATACTTTATTTATTCAAAAAAGTACCCCCCATTACTGAAATGATTGTCAGCCTATGCACTGCATTACAAGTCTCAGAGACCCACACCCCTACATTGGGCCTACTTCTTAACTCTGTTTCCTGCACTGTCTCTTCCTTACCTGCCACTAGATGAGCAGGGTGAACGTGTTTTGTACCATTACAGGCCGTAGAATTTTGGCCAGGGGGGCTGTGATGGCAATATGTTATTTATTTAAAAAGGTACCCCCCATTACTGAAATGATTTTCAGCCTATGCATTCCATTACATGTCTCAGAGACCCACACCCCTACGTTGGACCTAGTTCTTAACTCTGTTTCCTGCAATGTCTCTTCCTTACCTGCCACTAGATGAGCAGGGTGAACGTGTACTGTACTGTTATAGGCCGTTGATTTTTTACCAAGGGGGCAGTGATGGTCATAGTTTATTTATTGAAAAGGGTACCCCCCCATTGCTGAATTGTTTCTCAGCCTATGCACTCCATTACAAGTCTCTTAGACCCACACACCTACATTTGGCCTACTATCTGTGTCCTGCAATGTCTCTTCCTTACCTGCCACTAGATGACCAGGATGAATGTCTTCTGTACCGTTGTAGGCCGTAGAAATTTGGCTAAGGGGGCTGTGATGGCAATACGTTATTTATTTAAAAAGGTACCCCCCATTACTGAAATGATTGTCAGCTTATACACTGCATTACAAGACTCAGAGATCCACACCCCTACATTTGGCCTAATTCTTCACTCCGTTTCCTGCATTGTTTCTTCCTTATCTCAGACTACATAACCTGGGTGAATGTGTTCATTAGCATTACAGGCTGTTGATTTTTGGCAAAGGTGGGGCTGTGATGGCAAGACTTTATTTTTTTAAAATGTGCCCCCATTACTGAAATGCTTGTCAGCCTTTGCAGTCCATGACCATCTTGAGACCCACACCCCAACATTGGGCCTACTTCTTAACTCTGTTTCCTGCAATGTCTCTTCCTTACGTGCCACTAGATGAGCAGGGTGAACGCCTTCTGTACCATTATATGCCGTTGATTTTTAGCCAAGGGGGGCTGTAATGGCAATACTTTATTTATTTAAAAAGTTACCCCCATTGGTGAAATGCTTGTCAGACTATGCACTCCATAACAAGTCTCTTAGACCGACATCCCTACATTGGACCTACTTGTTAACTCTGTGTCCTGCAATGTCTCTTCATTACCTGCCACTAGATGACCAGGGTGAACGTCTTATGTACCGTTATAGGCCGTAAAAATTTGGCCAAGGGGGGCTGTGATGGCAATATGTTATTTATTTAAAAAGGTACCCCCCATTACTGAAATGATTGTCAGCCTATGCACTCCATTACAAGTTTCAGAGACCCACAGCCCTACATTTGGGCCCACTTCTTAGCTCGGTTTCCTGCAATGTCTAATCCTTATCTCAGACTACATGACCTGGGTGAAAGTGTTCTGTAGCATAATAGGCCGTTAATTTTTGGCCAAGGGGGGTTGTGATGGCAATACTTTATTTATTTAAAAGGTACCCCCCATTGGTGAAATGTTTGTCAGCCTATGCACTCCATTACAAGTCTCTTAGACCCACACCCCCACATTGGGCCTATTTTCTTAACTCTGTCTCCCGCAATGTCTCTTCCTTACCTGCCACTAGATGACCAGGGTGAACGTGTTCTGTACCATTATAGGCCGTAGAATTTTGGCCAAGGGGGGGCTGTGATGGCAATACTTTATTTATTTAAAAAGGTACCCCCACATTGGTGAAATGCTTGTCAGCCTATGCACTCCATTTCAAGTCTCAGAGACCCACACCCCTACATTTTGGCCTACTTCTTAACTTGGTTTCCTGCAATGTTTCTTCCTTATCTCAGACTACATGACCTGGGTAAACGTGTTCTATACCTTTATCGGCCGTTGAATTTTGGCCAAGGTCGGCTGTGATGGCAAAACTTTATTTATTTAAAAAGGTACCCTCCATTGGTGAATCCACATCCTTCTTTGCAAAGACTTGATAACATTTATGAGATTTATATTTTAATATGCTTTGTGAACAATACAAACATTAACCAACAGAAAAATATGAAAACTATCTTTAGAAATGTTTAATAGGTCTTTTATAAGAATAAAATTTTGATTTTGAAAACTGTAGGCATAAATGTTCTTAAAAACATGAAAAAAATGTTCTATATACCTAGTCTAAAACCTTAAGAATTTTGTTAGAAACCTATTGCCACGTTGCTTTTTGAAAGAATAAGGGTTACTGCCGGATGGACCATACAAGGTCGAAGGATCAAACATGGCAGCTGTATCATTGCAAAAAGAAACAGGAGCCTGAAAAGTGGGTGCCATTGGACATGATGGCCAAACAGGGGCTGCTGCTGGTATGGAGTTTGACTGGTTAGTTGGGGGTATAGACTGAAAATTACTGCTGCTCTGGTCAGCAATTTTCTGCAGGTTATTTGACAGATAAGTCAGAATATTTATCAGCTCTGCAATGCCCACTTCTCCCATACCAGGTATCTCCTTCCCTAAAGGTGGGTGTCCTTGTTCCCCATCAAATTCTCCTCCCATTCGACATCTTCAAATGATAGATGTGAATATGTCATCAGGAATATCCTGATCCTGCTCCCTCTGAATTTTGGGGTCTTTCTGGGACATGAAGACTAGAATGGATGGTTTGGAACAAGGAGAGCCAGTAAAAGATGAGGATGTTCATCCACAAGACCTGCCCCCCCCATGGGGCGAAGTTTGGCAGGTATTGGCTGGCATGCTGGAAGTGGAATTATAAAGCCGACTTTAGAACACCGCATCACTACTGGTCTGGGGGCAGAAACGCAGGAGGCACATATCCTTGGTACATGCAGGCCAGATGAGATCCACATATTCCCAGACTGATTCCTGAGTGATGACGCCTTTCCTCTGAGGATTGTAGCTTCTGTCCTTATCTCTTTTCCTTGGAATTTGTGATTGGTGATTTTATTTTTGCCCATTGGCCCATATTATTCATATCTGAAGGTTTTACTTTTCTCATGCAAATAATGCAATTGAGGTCCAGAAGGTAAGTTTTGTGATGAGCTGTTGTATCTGTTGTGATCTCATTTATAATATTAATATCTGAACTCAGTGAATCATTGGTTTTCCAAGGTGCATGACACAGATCCTCCAAGGTAAACATTAGATCTAGTGATGTATCGATTTCAATCAACCCCTTGTGTGTGAGCTTTATCATTTGCTGTTTTTGATTTATTTCCTCCTCTGCTTTCTGAATCATCTCCAATGTGTGCTGCCTCTTCTGATTTCTCCAGTCACTTAGCTCCTGGCGAGCCATTTCCTGCAGGACTCATCAGAACCAGACGTTGTGGGGTGATCTCACCAAATACCACACATTGAAAGAAACCATTATTTATTATGTCCTTCAGATTGAAAAGAAGACTTCTGTACTTAGTTTTGTATCTTATACTAGTATCACGATACAAGCCAAATATGTCTTCTTCAACATTTTCAGCCAGTTTTTTCAAAGTTTCGTCAGGCAACTCAAGATTAACTCCTTAACCAAGTGAGACAGAAGTGGTTCTCGGTCTTGTAGGCAACGAGCTTCTCATCAATACTTTATACAATGCCTGTACTGTGCTTCCGCGAACAGTCATATGGGAGTTTACTGAAAACAGGATAAGAGAATCATGTGGATTTTCTATATCAAATGTCTGCTTTTTGGACTTTCTCCAACTTTCACCTTTGAATTTGTTGGAGGAACAGATTCCAGCTGATTGTCAGTTGACCTTTCAGAGTGAATCAGATTTTTTACCTTTAGAACATGTGTGTCTTCTCCGCCAATCACAACATCGTCATTATCGATCACATCTTCTACTATTATCTGAAGGTCCAATTCTGGCTGGTCAGAAAGATCTCTCTAACTCATCCAGCATCTCCACCTTCTTGGAATTTACATTCCAGGATCCCAATAGAATGCAAGGATTCATCTTCTGCTCTATTCCTGACAGCAGAGCCTGCATTCATCACCAAGCGCATTCTTTCTAATAAGCCTCTTTTAGCCCTGGTGGATGCACTGACATCTTGAGAATTTGGGGTGACCATGGAATGTTTCGACTCCCATGTGGAAGGAGCTTTGAAAACTCTTGGTGCTTAAGGATCAGGAAAAGATGCAGGATCTGGAGGGATTTTCCAGCGTAAATTTCTCCCACAAGCCCAGTGGACTGTGACAATCACGATCATCTGGCTCTGATGGGTTCACACTAAGCCGTGTATCTATGTTGTATATTTCTGTCTTGGTACACCAGTAAGAGGAGCATAAGGTGATCTGCCCATGAACTAGAACAGGAACCCCAGCAGTGCCGACAGGCCCAGTACTAACGTCTCCTTCCTCGTGTTCACTCCTCGGCATAGGCCGGTCTTGTCGCGTTCCTTCAGAACATTTATGTACCTTAAAGAGCTCACTTGAAAAGCTCCTTTTTTTGTTGCCTGGTTGCTCACATTGGACACAATACACTGTATATAAATTTGATAAATCAATGCTGTTATGTAGGCTCAGTGTTGTGAACGCTCTGGTTATGACTTCTGAGTTTGAGCTCCCTCTGGTGGCTGCTGATAGTAATGAAGCTGCTTTGGCTATCAGAAGTCCATCACCTGGGGGCGATGAGTGGCAATCAGGTGGGACTGACTGGGGAGATAAAAGTGAGCTACCTTCCAATGATCCTCACTGGTGATTTAGTTATTCCTGGTCTCTTTTGGAAGTCAGCTTGCTGCTTGCTTTTTCCTGCAACTTTCAGATAAGTCATTTGCTCTTTATTTCTGTGGCTTGTGTTTTTTTCTATCTCAGTTTTCTGCCCTATTGGATTGTTCAGCCAGGTTCCCCTGTTGGGGCCTGCGCTGGACACTGATTTTCTTTTGCCATTGTTTATGCATTTCAGTTCCCTGTTATTTCTGCTTCCACTGAATTGCTACCTGTTCACACCAGAGACAGTTTATGTATTTTTGTTCTCTGTTATTTCAGTATCTGCTGTTTTGCTGCCAGTGCACACCAGAGTCTGATCTAGCGGGGGAGAGTGTTGTGAATAGGCTGGAAATGAGTTCTGAGCAGAAGCTCCCTCTGGTGGTTACAAACGGTACTGGACTGTCCAGTGAAGATTGTGAGGATTGGGAATCAGGTGTTACTGACTGGTCTTATATAAGGGAGTCACCTTCCCATCAGGGTTGCCGGTGATCAATTGTTCTGGTCTCAATCCTTGATTCCTCTTTCCTTGGTAGCCTGCTGTGTCGTGTCTGAATCTCCTGCTAACAGATAAGACATTTTCTTCTTTTTGTTTTTGTGCTTGATTTTTGCATTTTGTCCTGCACTTCTGTGGGGGCCTTCAGGGTCTCCTCTGGGGGCTTTTGCCTCTCAGTTCAGTTCAGCCACTGATGTTTGCACATTTGCTTTTTCCAGTTTTTTCAGTGGCTGCTGTTTTGTTTTTGGTTACACCAGAGAACTAATTTAGGTGGTAGAGGTCGTGTGATCTCAGGTGTTTTTGAAATTAGTAGAGTTGGTGCTTTTCAGGGTTTTTTGGGATTGCAGTAAGTACCCTCCCTATCCTTTTCTATTTAGTAAGTTTGGGCCCCAACGTTTGCTCATACTATTTTCTGTCTGTGTCAGTATTTCTTCTTGTCTAACCGCCATTACATGTTTGGGGGCTTTCTATGTTCTTTGGGGATCTGCTCCGGGGCAGATAGCTTTCCTCTTTCTATCTTTAGGTGTAGTTAGTTTCTCAGGCTGTGACGAGGCGTCTAGGACCAACGTAGGAACGCTCCACGGCTGCCTCTAGTTGTGGTGGTTAGTCAGGGTACTGCAATCTCATAGTTTCCAACTGCTCTGGTGTATTTCCTTTTTTGGCTTGCTCTCCTCAGCTACCAAATCATAACAGTATCACCGGCCCAAAACTGAAAATTATATGGTACTCACAGAAGGGAAAAATATTGTGAAAGAAAAAAGTTGTCAGAGTTGTCAGAGTTGTCAGAGATTTTTTTTTTTTCTGTTTGTTGCATTTTTTTTTTTCCCTCTGTATCTCTGGGTGCTGAGGAGGATTTTTTTTCCTCTCAATGGAGTTTGCACAGTTGTCTGGCCGTGTGGATCAGCTTGCCACTGAAGTTCGGAGTATTGCTACCTATCTTGCTAGGTTGCCTGTTGTGGAACCTAGGATTCCCATGCCAGATTTGTTTTTAGGGGATCGAGCTAAGTTTCTGAATTTCAAAAATAACTGTAAATTGTTTTTTGCCTTCTATGTTGTCATGCTTTAGTATGCTTGAGTGCAGCCTTTTTTTGGATGTTTTACATGAGGGTAGCTCCCTTTGGTTTGCACCTAGTTCACATTAGTCTGGAAGTGCCAGTCAGGTTTTTTGTCTTTTGAATGTTAGCTTGCTGACCGAAGCACTCGCGCCCCACCAGGTGGTGATTTTAATTACACCAGGATCCCTACTTTACCCATAAATGCAGGCATTACTGACAGAGGTGCATATTCACCCAGAAATTCAGATATCAGCCTAATAGAGGTATGTTCACATTAGGTTAGGGACCAACAGAATTGAGACCACCTTGACGATGGTTGTTGGGCTTTAAAATGTTTGGCCAAATGTTTATACTAAGCGTCTCAAATTTCTCCTTATATTCCAAAGCCATATTGCTATTCAAATTTCATATATTCTATGTTGTCATGCTTTAGTATGCTTGAGTGCAGCCTTTTTTTGGATGTTTTACATGAGGGTAGCTCCCTTTGGTTTGCACCTAGTTCACATTAGTCTGGAAGTGCCAGTCAGGTTTTTTGTCTTTTGAATGTTAGCTTGCTGACCGAGCACTCCGCCCCCACCAGGTGGTGATTTTAATTACACCAGGTCCCTACTTTACCCATAAATGCAGGCATTACTGACAGAGGTGCATATTCACCAGAAAATTCAGATATCAGCCTAATAGAGGTATGTTCACATTAGGTTAGGGACCCAACAGAATTGAGACCACCTTGACGATGGTTGTTGGGCTTTATATATATTCTTTTGTCTGCTTAATGTTGGGGCCTTTTTTTGGATTTTTCGGAGTAGCTCCCTTTTGGTTGTTAGTTCACTTAGTCTGGAAGTGCGTCAGGTTTTTGTTTTGAATGTTAGCTTGTGACCGGCTCCCCCCCACCAGTTATTAATTCCGGCCCAATTTAAAATATATTACTACAGAGGGCATATTAAAAATTCAGTTCAGCTTTAGAGGTTGTTCACATTAGGTTAGGGACCCACAATTGAGTTGACAGGTTGTGGGCTTAAAGTTGGAATGTTATCTAGGTTCTTTTCCTAATTCCAAGCCAATTGTTTCAAATTTCATATATTCTATGTTGTCATGCTTTAGTATGCTTGAGTGCAGCCTTTTTTTGGATGTTTTACATGAGGGTAGCTCCCTTTGGTTTGCACTAGTTCACATTAGTCTGGAAGTGCCAGTCAGGTTTTTTGTCTTTTGAATGTTAGCTTGCTGACGAGCACTCCGCCCCCACCAGGTGGTGATTTTAATTACACCAGGTCCTACTTTACCATAAATGCAGGCATTACTGACAGAGGTGCATATTCACCCAGAATTCAGATATCACCTAATAGAGGTATGTTCACATTAGGTTAGGGACCCAACAGATTGAGACCACCTTGACGATGGTTGTTGGGCTTTAATGTTTGGCCAAATGTTTTATAGCGTCTAAATTTCTCCTTATATTCCAAAGCCAATTGCTATCAAAATTTCATATTCTATGTTGTCATGTTTAGTATGCTTGAGTGCAGCCTTTTTTTGGATTTTTAATGAGGGTACTCCTTTGGTTGCACCTAGTTACAAGTCTGGAAGTCCAGTCAGGTTTTTGTCTTTTGAATGTTAGCTTGCGACGAGCCTCCGCCCCCACCAGGTGGTGATTTTAATTAACCAGGTCCCTACTTTCCCATAAATGCAGCTTACTGACAGAGGTGCATTTCCCCAAATTAGTATCAGCTATAGAGTATGTTCACTTGGTTAGGGACCCACAAATTGAGACCACTTGCGAGGTTGTTGGGCTTTAAATGTTTGCCAAATGTTTTACTAAGCGTCTCAAATTTCTCTTAATTCCAAAGCATATTGCTATTCAAATTTATTATTCATGTTGTCATCTTTAGTATGCTTGAGTGCAGCTTTTTTTGGTGTTTTACATGAGGGTAGCCCCTTGGTTTGCACCTAGTTCACATTAGTCTGGAAGTGCCAGTCAGGTTTTTTGTCTTTTGAATGTTAGCTTCTGACCGAGCACTCCGCCCCACCAGGTGGTGATTTTAATTACACCAGTCCCTACTTTACCCATAAATGCAGGCATTATGACAGAGGTGCATATTCACCCAGAAATTCAGATATCAGCCTAATAGAGGTATGTCACATTAGTTAGGGACCCAACAGAATTGAGACCACCTTGACGATGTTGTTGGCTTTAAAATGTTTGGCAAATGTTTTCTAAGCGTCTCAAATTTCTCCTTATATTCCAAAGCCATATTGCTATCAAAATTTCTATATTCTATGTTGTCATGCTTTGTATGCTTGAGTGCAGCCTTTTTTTGGATGTTTTACATGAGGGTAGCTCCCTTTGGTTTGCACCTAGTCACATTATCTGGAAGTGCCAGTCAGTTTTTGTCTTTTGAATGTACTTGCTGACCGAGCACTCCGCCCCACAGGTGGTGATTTTAATTACACCGGTCCTACTTTACCATAAATGCAGGCATACTGACAGAGGTGCTATTCACCCAGAAATTCAGATATCAGCTATAGAGGTATGTTACATTAGGTTAGGACCCAACGAATGAGACACCTTGCGATGGTTGTTGGGCTTTAAAATGTTTGGCAAATGTTTATACTAAGCGTTCAATTTTCTTATATTCCAAAGCCATATTGCTATTCAAAATTTCATATTTCTATGTTGTCATCTTTAGTATGCTTGAGTGCAGCCTTTTTTGGATGTTTTACATGAGGGTAGCTCCCTTTGGTTTGCACCTAGTTCACATTAGTCTGGAAGTGCCGTCAGGTTTTTTGTCTTTTAATGTTAGCTTGCTGACCGAGCACCCGCCCCCACCAGGTGGTGATTTTAATTACACCAGTCCTACTTTACCATAAATGCAGCATTACTGACAGAGGTGCATATTCACCCAGAATTCAGATATCAGCCTAATAGAGGTATGTTCACATTAGGTTAGGGACCAACAGATTGAGACCACTTGACGATGGTTGTTGGGCTTTAAAATGTTTGGCCAAATTTATACTAACGTCAAATTTCTCCTTATATTCCAAGCCATATTGCTATTCAAAATTTCATATATTCTATGTTGTCATGCTTAGTATGCTTGAGTGCAGCTTTTTTTGGATGTTTTCATGAGGGTAGCTCCCTTTGGTTGCACCTAGTTCCATTAGTCTGGAAGTGCCAGTCAGGTTTTTGTCTTTTGAATGTTAGCTTGCTGACCGAGCACTCCGCCCCCCCCAGTGGTGATTTAATTACACCAGGTCCCTATTTACCCATAAATGCAGCATTATGACAGGTGCATATTCACCCAGAATTAGATATCAGCTAATAGAGGTATGTTCACATTAGGTTAGGGACCCAACAGAATTGAGACCACCTTGACGATGGTTGTTGGGCTTTAAAATGTTTGGCCAAATGTTTATACTAAGCGTCTCAAATTTCTCCTTATATCCAAACCATATTGCTATTCAAAATTTCATATATTCTATTTGTCATGCTTTAGTATGCTTGAGTGCAGCCTTTTTTTGGATGTTTTACATGAGGGTAGCTCCCTTTGGTTTGCACCTAGTTCACATTAGTCTGGAAGTGCCAGTCAGTTTTTTGTCTTTTGAATGTTAGCTTGCGACCGAGCACTCCGCCCCCACCAGGTGGTGATTTTAATTACACCAGGCCCTACTTTACCCATAAATGCAGGCTTACTGACAGAGGTGCATATTCACCCAGAAATTCAGATATCAGCCTAATGAGGTATGTTCACATTAGGTTAGGGACCCAACAGAATTGAGACCACCTTGACGATGGTTGTTGGGCTTTAAAATGTTTGGCCAAATGTTTATTAACTAAGCGTCTCAAATTTCTCCTTATATTCAAAGCCATATTGCTATTCAAAATTTCATATATTCTATGTTGCTCATGCTTTAGTATGCTTGAGTGCAGCCTTTTTTTGGATGTTTTACATGAGGGTAGCTCCCTTTGGTTTGCACCTAGTTCACATTAGTCTGGAAGTGCAGTCAGGTTTTTTGTCTTTTGAATGTTAGTTTGCTGACCGAGCACTCCGCCCCCACCAGGTGGTGATTTTAATTACACCAGGTCCCTACTTTACCCATAAATGCAGGCATTACTGACAGAGGTGCATATTCACCCAGAAATTCAGATATCAGCCTAATAGAGGTATGTTCACATTAGGTTAGGGACCCAACAGAATTGAGACCACCTTGACGATGGTTGTTGGGCTTTAAAATGTTTGGCCAATGTTTATACTAAGCGTCTCAAATTTCTCCTTATATTCCAAAGCCATATTGCTATTCAAAATTTCATATATTCTATGTTGTCATGCTTTAGTATGCTTGAGTGCAGCCTTTTTTTGGATGTTTTACATGAGGGTAGCTCCCTTGGTTTGCACCTAGTTCACATTAGTCTGGAAGTGCCAGTCAGGTTTTTTTTGTCTTTTGAATGTTAGCTTGCTGACCGAGCACTCCGCCCCCCCAGGTGGTGATTTTTAATTACACCAGGTCCCTACTTTACCCATAAATGCAGGCATTACTGACAGAGGTGCATATTCACCCAGAAATTCAGATATCAGCCTAATAGAGGTATGTTCACATTAGGTTAGGGACCCAACAGAATTGAGACCACCTTGACGATGGTTGTTGGGCTTTAAAATGTTTGGCCAAATGTTTATACTAAGCGTCTCAAATTTCTCCTTATATTCCAAAGCCATATTGCTATTCAAAATTTCATATATTCTATGTTGTCATGCTTTAGTATGCTTGAGTGCAGCCTTTTTTTGGATGTTTTACATGAGGGTAGCTCCCTTTGGTTTGCACCTAGTTCACATTAGTCTGGAAGTGCCAGTCAGGTTTTTTGTCTTTTGAATGTTGCTTGCTGACGAGCACTCCGCCCCCACCAGGTGGTGATTTTAATTACACCAGGTCCCTAGTTTACCATAAATGCAGGCATTACTGACAGAGGTGCATATTCACCCAGAAATTCAGATATCAGCCTAATAGAGGTATGTTCACATTAGGTTAGGGACCCAACAGAATTGAGACCACCTTGACGATGGTTGTTGGGCTTTAAAATGTTTGGCCAAATGTTTATACTAAGCGTCTCAAATTTCTCCTTATATTCCAAAGCCATATTGCTATTCAAAATTTCAATATTCTATGTTGTCATGCTTTAGTATGCTTGAGTGCAGCCTTTTTTTGGATGTTTTACATGAGGGTAGCTCCCTTTGGTTTGCACCTAGTTCACGTTAGTCTGGAAGTGCCAGTCAGGTTTTTTGTCTTTTGAATGTTAGCTTGCTGACCGAGCACTCCGCCCCCACCAGGTGGTGATTTTAATTACACCAGGTCCCTACTTTACCATAAATGCAGGCATTAGTGACAGAGGTGCATATTCACCCAGAAAATTCAGATATCAGCCTAATAGAGGTATGTTCACATTAGGTTAGGGACCCAACAGAATTGAGCCCACCTTGACGATGGTTGTTGGGCTTTAAAAATGTTTGGCCAAATGTTTATACTAAGCGTCTCAAATTTCTCCTTATATTCCAAAGCCATATTGCTATTCAAAATTTCATATATTCTATGTTGTCATGCTTTAGTATGCTTGAGTGCAGCCTTTTTTTGGATGTTTTACATGAGGGTAGCTCCCTTTGGTTTGCACCTAGTTCACATTAGTCTGGAAGTGCCAGTCAGGTTTTTTGTCTCTGAAATTGGAGCAGGTGCCGTTTTGTCCCAAAGAGATCCAGAGACCTCTAAAGTAACCTTGTGCCTTTTTCTCTCGAAAATTTTCTCCCACTGAACGTAATTATGTCGTGGGTAATCGGGAGTTATTAGCCATGAAGTGGGCTTTGAAGAGTGGAGACATTGGCTGGAGGGAGCCAAACATCAGGTGGTGGTCCTTACTGACCATAAGAATCTAGTTTATCTGGAATCTGCCAAGCGACTTAATCCTAGACGGGCCAGGTGGGCCTTGTTTTTCACACGTTTTAATTTTGTGGTTTCATTTCTTCCTGGCACTAAAAATGTTAAGGCGGATGCCCTCTCGAGGAGTTTCCTTGCGGACTCTCCTGAGTTATCTGATCCTTCTGTTATTTTGAAAGAGGGTGTAGTTCTTTCCGCCATCTCGCCCAATTTGAGACTGGCTCTGGAGGGGTGCAGGAAGATAAGCCCGAGCGCTGCCCTGTTGGGAAATTGTTTGTCCCGGACCAGTGGAAAAAGTGTAATGTCTGAGATTCATTGTTCCGCGTTAGCCGGTCATCCGGAATTTTTGGTACCAGGGACTTGGTTGGTCGGTCCTTTTGGTGGCCTACCTTGTCTCGTGATGTCAGGGAGTTTGTGCAGTCCTGCGGGACTTGCTCTCGCTCAAGCCTTGCTCTCGCTCTAGTGGTTTGTTGATGCCATTACCGGTGCCCAAGAGACCATGGACCCATATCTCTATGGATTAATTTCCGACCTCCCTGTTTCTCATAGAATGACCGTCATCTGGGTGATTTGCGATAGGTTTTCCAAGATGATACATCTTGTGCCATTACCTAAGTTGCCTTCCTCCTCTGAATTGGTGCCTTTGTTCCTTCAGCACGTGGTTCGTTTATACGGCTTTCCCTGAAACATTGTGTCTGACAGAGGAGTCCAGTTTGTTTCTAGATTTTGGAGGACCTTTTGTTCTAAAATTGGTGTTCAATTGTCTTTCTCCTCGGCGTTTTCATCCTCAGACCAATGGTCAAACTGAGAGAACAAACCAGACATTGGAGACTTATCTAAGATGCTTTGTGTCTGCTGATCAGGATGACTGGGTCTCTTTTTTGCCTTTGGCTGAGTTTGCTCTTAATAATAGGGCTAGCTCTGCCACTTTGATGTCTCCATTTTTCTGTAATTCTGGGTTTCACCCTCGGTTTTCTTCTGGACAGACGGAGCTTCTGTCTGCCCGGGTGTTGACTCTGGTTTGGAGCGTATGCAACAGATTTGGGACCAGGTAGTGGAAAGGTTGTCCCTCTCTCAGGAGAGGGCCCAGCGGTTTGCTAACCGGCATAGGACTGATGGTCCTCGGTTTAAAGTGGGGGACTTGGGTCTGGTTGTCCTCAAGAAATATTCCTATGAGAGTGTCATCTCCTAAATTTAAGCCTAGGTTCATTGGACCTTATAAGATCATGGAGATTCTTAACCCTGTTTCTTTTCGTTTGCTTCTTCCAGGGACATTTAAGATCCATAACGTGTTCCACAAGTCCTTGTTAAAGAGGTTTGTTGAGCCAGTGGTTCCTACTACTGTGCTCCTGACCCTGTTTTGGTTGAGGGCAATCTGGAGTATGTGGTTGAGAAAATATTGAATTCTCATTTTTTAGACGGAAACTCCAGTATTTGGTTAAATGGAGAGGTTATGGTCAGGAAGACAATTCTTGGGTGTTTGCTTCGGACATCCATGCTAGGAGACTCATCCGTGCGTATCATAGAACTCATCCTGACCGACTGGTTGCTCAAATGAGGGTTCGGTGACCCCTCCTCAAGGGGGGGTACTGTTGTGAATAGGCTGGAAATGAGTTCTGAGCAGAAGCTCCCTCTGGTGGTTACAAACGGTACTGGACTGTCCAGTGAAGATTGTGAGGATTGGGAATCAGGTGTTTACTGACTGGTCTTATAAAAGGGAGTCACCTTCCCATCAGGGTTGCCGGTGATCAATTGTTCTGGTTCTCAATCCTTGATTCCTCTTTCCTTGGTAGCCTGCTGTGTCGTGTCTGAATCTCCTGCTAACAGATAAGACATTTTCTTCTTTTTGTTTTTGTGCTTGATTTTTGCATTTTGTCCTGCACTTCTGTGGGGGCCTTCAGGGTCCCCTCTGGGGATTTTGCCTCTCAGTTCAGTTCAGCCACTGATGTTTGTACATTTGCTTTTTCCAGTTTTTTCAGTGGCTGCTGTTTTGTTTTTGGTTACACCAGAGAACTAATTTAGGTGGTAGAGGTCGTGTGTGATCTCAGGGTTTTTGAAATTAGTAGAGTTGGTGCTTTTCAGGGGTTTTTTGGGATTGCAGTAAGTACCCTTCCTATCCTTTTCTATTTAGTAAGTTTGGGCCCCAACGTTTGCTCATACTATTTCTGTCTGTGTCAGTATTTCTTCTTGTCTAACCGCCATTACATGTTTGGGGGCTTTCTATGTTCTTTGGGGATCTGCTCCGGGGCAGATAGCTTTCCTCTTTCTATCTTTAGGTGTAGTTAGTTTCTCAGGCTGTGACGAGGCGTCTAGGACCAACGTAGGAACGCTCCACGGCTTGCCTCTAGTTGTGGTGGTTAGTCAGGGTACTGCAATCTCATAGTTTCCAATGCTCTGGTGTTATTTCCTTTTTTGGCCTGCTCTCCTCAGCTACCAAATCATAACAGGAGAGATCGTGTGGTCTCAGTATTTTTGTGTATCAGAAGTGTTGGAGTTTTTTTTAGTGTTTTTTCTGGATTGCAGACAGTATCCTTCTGTCCTTTTCTATCTAGACAGTTTGGGCCCCAGCGTTTGCTTGTGCTATTTTCTGCCTGTGTCCGTATTTCATCTTGCTCACCCGCCAATATTTGTTCGGGGGCTATCTATTCCTTTGGGGCTCTACTCCGGGGCAGTTAGCTTTCCCCTTTCTCTCTGTAAGGCTTAGTTAGCTCTCCGGCTGTGTCGAGGCGTCTAGGGCACCGTAAGCATGTCCCACGGCTACTTCTAGTTGTGCTGGCAGTTTAGGGGTCTGCCATCCGCTAGTTACCAACTTCTTTGGGTGTCTGGTCGCTTAGCCTGTTTTTTGCTGCTGTCCTCCTCGGCTTCCAAATCATAACACTCAGTATTTCATTACAAATATTTCTTTGTCCACTATATTTTGTTTATCTACTTGAGAGCCATAACTTTGACTGCCTCAAATGGTAAGAGTTCATACAAAACACTGATGGCTGAATGCTTGTAGATTCTGAGGACTTAATCAACTTTTTAAGTGATAACTTCTATGAGTGAGACTGCATGTTCCTTCTTTACATGATTATAAACAGGAAAATAAAAAAAATGATCTTAATATTTCTAAATTACTTTGCTGAAACCCCTCTGTGATCATCTATGGTGTCTCCAATATTTACTACACAGCAGAACGGAACAGTAATGGAATATTGAGCATGGTCACAGTTAGGTTTTAGAACATCTTCACATTCTTGCATTTCTCTATGTTATTTCCAGAATACATAGTAGCAGCTACTTTTAACATTACTTACCTATAGATACTGGTCAAAAAGATTGTCATGATTTATAGATAGTAGTCTATGGGTTAATCTTCAGTTTTTCAAGACCGGGCTGAATATATGATTGCTGTTAATAGTGTAGTGCGAACATACAAATGGCTCTTTTGAATCCATATTTTAATATACAGAATGCATTCAGACAATTACATAACTGCACTTCTGGTAAATATTTAAGCTTTCATATGTTTGCGGTTTTGTGATTGTAAAACTTTACGGTTTACTTAATCTCTGTCTGTGGTGGTTTTATCTAAAACCTTGAGGCTTTTACATTCTAAGGGTTTATGGCCCATCGTCTGATGACTACATGATATCTCTAGTTTCATCCGACCTTGAAATCTGGCACTTGAAGGGCTGGGTGAAACTTGAGTTGCTACATAGTGTTAATCACTATATAAGACCAGAGAAACATGACAAGATAGATACAAAAACTGGGGTACCTGTACATGTACAGTGTGTTCCTACCTGCATAATTGGGGATGCCCATGCAGTGTATTAAATTCCTAGGGATTTCTCTGTCTTGGTTTTGCTTCTTTGATATTCAGACGGATGATGTTTAAAAGTCTCTCGGTGATGATGTAAGTATACTGTATGTAGTTAATCTTTATATCTACTTAATCATATTATTTATTTATCCCTATATGTACTTAACCTTTGTATATTAAAATATACAAAACTAAGCAATCATACTATTCAATCATCTATTCCTTTATTTTTTTATTTTTAAATAAAAAAGCGTCATATTTCCAGGATAAGCCATCTTTAAAGCCATATCTGAACCTTAGTGTTAAAAACGTGGCAAATAAAATCGCCTAATTATCCATTAAATAATTAGACAAAGAGGGAACAAATCACACCATTAAAAAATTCAAAAGTGATCATTCTTCAATGTAGTGCATCCTGCTCTCAACATATTTTTGGGATTCCATTACCATTTGAAAACCAAGAAAGGGTTTGACAGCTTGAGGTTTCATGGTACACTCTTTTTTTTTAAAAAAATTTAACTAACAGTTTCCTGTCTCCAATCACGTCATTCAGACTGCATTGTTGGCTATTCTCAAAAGCTTAACAGAAAACATACAGGATTTGTGTAACATTAGTATAATTTATTGCCTTGCAAGGATTTAAAGTAATCTGTTTCACACAGTTTTGGACTAATTGGTGAGATTTTTATCAGCCACAACTTTGAAGTGTTATCAAGTTTTGTTGGAGGAGATGGTGATTCTTTCCTTTTTTTTTCCTTGCAGTCAGTTCTCCTTAACTCGGTGTGATTTACTATGTGATTTTTTAGCTTTTTAAAAACTTCAATTGTTTCTGTTCAGAAAAGCAAACACTTTGCATGGAGGTGTAATTAATTTTGTGGGTGTGCCAATGCCATTTACTTTGATATCTATAAAATCTTGCACTGAAGCCCCATTATTCATCACTTGGGTAGATTAACTTAGACCTTTTATGTCTATTATGGCGACTCTGGCTGTACAAAATTAATATTGTGAAGTGGATTTTCTTGGACTTATCCAGAAAGTGGGTTCCAAGGCATTATGGGGTGCATATGACTTTGCAGCAGGGCAGACATTGCTGTCACTGTGTAAACAAAAGAGAAAAGAAGTACAAAAGGATCTGTAAGGGTCCTCTCTCCTTCTGTACTGTTACATACATTGGCTTTTAAACTGGTTCATGCAGAATTACATGAACACCTGATTCTTACACTATGGCTGGTCCGAACAATGAAAGCAATTGTTACTATCCACCTTTTGTGTCTCCCCTTTTTCCTCATAGATTGTAAGCTTGCAATCAGGGCCCTCATTCCTCTTGGTATCTACTTTGATCTGTGTTTATTGTTATGCTGTAATGTCTATTGTCTGTACAAGTCCCCTCTATAATGTAAAGTGCTGCGGAATATGTTGGCGCTATAGAAATAAAATTATTATTATTATTATTGTATGTCCCTTGTCTTACACATGTCTAATGTACTTGTCTATATTTCCCTTTTCACATGTTAAGCGCCATAGAATAAATGGCGCTATTATAAATGAATAATAATATGGGTGTTAGGGTTCGAGTTCCCGCTGCTGCACAAGGAGAGTCTCGAACCCATCCCGCTGCGGTCTCCCATTCATCTCCGGCCGCAGTGGAGCCTGCTCAGCAGAGACGTCGGTCCAGGCGTCTTGTCCACTCCTCTACTGTGCAGTGACTTGCTGCTGCCTTTCCTGGATCTGCTATTATAGCCAGTGCTGGAGCAGCCGTCTTTGAGACAAAGTCCTGCGTTTTCCCATCTGAGCATGCCAGAGTGAGATCTCTCATTGGAGATCAGGGGTCACATGTTCAGGTGCTGCAGCGGTTCCTATTGGTCCGCCAGGAAGTCATGTAGCTACGTGTGTTTGTAACAGCTTCTCATGGTCCTTGTTCCTGGAAGGTCCTGTAGCTGTTGCTAATAAAAGGGTAGCATGGCTTGGCCGCCATGCGCTAATATCAACCATTGTATGCTATGCGCCAGTGTGATCACGCGTATGTGTGGTTAGGGACCCGGCTGAAATAAGCCACTAGAATACGACTTAATCGGTGAGGAGTTTGGTATGGTAGCTGGCCAGGGTCGGTGTCCCTAGATGCCCTAGATTAGGTGAGGAGTTTGATTGCCGTATTCAGGGTCTGGCGTTCAGACGCCATAGATTGCGGGTGACTCCCGCGAGGACATTAGCACTTGATCACGCATTATGTTCGCTTAGCACTTAACTGTGTACCTGAGAGCCTGACAGGACACAGCACTTTTCCTCAGCGGCCCTGTGACGTAACAGGGTTGCTTTCGACGCTAGACAGCGCCCTAGCGTTTTACTTTGCGGCTCACTGAAGCTAAGTGAGTTCGCACCTATCGCCATATAGCGCTGTGGCATTTCCGTTAGGGCTCTGGGTATTAACAGAGTTCGCACTTACTGCCACAACGCGCTACGGCGTTTATTTTTGCGACTCTGCGGGATAACAGAGTTTGCTACTTTTCGCCATTTTACTAGCAGCAGGTTCCGCCTGCACGGTGGACCCCGGGCTGCGAACGCACCTCTCTACCTCATATATTTGGTGCGTTCCGCAGACCCTAACATAACATTAGCGCCAGGGTCTGGCTGGTAAAATGGCGGATGACCAGCGTCTACTACGGGACATCCAGCAGCTGGAGGGTAGTTGGCGGCTCTTGAGTGCACAACCTCAGCTGTGGATGTT
>JARQOD010009142.1:0-32637 GCA_033576555.1 Oophaga sylvatica | reverse complement strand
GGGTTTCTTTGAATGCAAATAATGTATTTGTGAAACAGCAAAACACCCAAAAACAATATTCAAACAACCCGTAGTGACATGCAATGAGTCCATATATATATACACAAGTCCAGTTATATGAATCCGGATATATAAGTCCTTGAACCTCTATAGCGAGGGTGGTAAAGTTCTTACGACGGAGTCCTCACACAAATGTGACCACAAGGTAAGTCTGATGCACAGGTAACGTGGCTGGATTTAC
Organism: Oophaga sylvatica; assembly: GCA_033576555.1. Taxonomy (NCBI): domain Eukaryota; kingdom Metazoa; phylum Chordata; class Amphibia; order Anura; family Dendrobatidae; genus Oophaga; species Oophaga sylvatica. The sequence continues at coordinate 32,396 of JARQOD010009142.1, read as the reverse complement.
ACACTGCTGGTGTGTGAAGAGTCAGATCCAGGTATGCAGAAAACACAGGGAGGTCCAGGAACAAGTTAATCTCAGTTGTGGCTTAATTCAGTGAAGTCCAACAACAAGTTCATATGTCAGTAAGGTTCCAGTAACAGTTCCAACAGCTCTCACCAGAGGTAATGCACGAAGGGTTAAACAGCAACAGTTCAGAAACACAGTTCTTATCAGATGGAGTGAACCAAGGGTTAAATTCCCAAGTCAACAGTTTAGTGATAACACAGTATGTGCAACTTACATATGCAGAGAATGTCCAGAGCAATGGGTAGAAACTGCTGTGGCTGAGAAACACCTGAAGATAAGGTTATGCACCTTCCTGGTAAATACACAAAAGATCTGTGAGGAACAAAGCAGCTGGGTTGCAGGGAAACGGAAGCAGAATATTCCAGCAGTGAAGCCAGCACCTGAGCCGGGTTTTAAACAAACGAACAGGAAATAGGGCACAGAAAACAGCAAACTCCATTTTAACAAAGGGCAAAATCATTGACAAAGTTACCTAGAAAACCCGGAATACTGACACTGAAGAATCATCAATTGATAATTGCACTGTTGATGCTTAACAACCTGCATTGATCAATTGCTGTGGTGAGTCTGAAGACCCTGCATTTTAGCATTGCAGTGTTGAGACTGAAGAACTGGCATTGAAGAATTGTATTGTTGAAGAATATTAACAACCAACAAAGTTCGCATTATTATGAAGTGGGTCTCCCATACTATTTTCCTATGCATTGAATGAAAGACCTGTCCCAAATTTGGTTAAATGAAAATACCACTTGAAGAGACGTGTATGAAGTCCTCCTAAAAATCAGTTTGCATTACAAAGAAGCAGGTCTCCTATACTTGAAATGTTCATACACTAAGTTCATAGGCTGAAAAACATTTTCCCCTGGGGTGGGGCACATCAACCAAAAATGTAAATAATTGTGGTTACGGACATCCTAAACACCCTTGCAAAACAATGTAGTGGCTGTATCATCACGGAACACATTCACCCTGGTGATCTAGTGGTGGTGTAAGAAGAGATGAGGAGTATATCCTGCGTAAAAGGTCTTCCCAGTTCCAAGGAGCGGGTCTCCTATACTTGTAATGCACACACACTAAGTGCTAAGGCTGAAAAACATTTTCCCCTGGGGTGGGGCACATCAACCAACTGTGTAAATATTTGTAGTTACGGACATCCTAAACACCCTGGCAAAACAATATAGTGGCTGTTTCTTCACGGAACACGGCCACCCTGGTGATCTAGGGGTGGTGTTGGAAGAAACGTGGAGTATGGCCTGTGAAAAAAAGGTCTTCCTAGTTTAAAGGAGCAGGTCTCCTATACTTGGAATGCCCATACACTAAGTGCATAGGCTGAAAATCATTTTCCCCTGGGGTGGGGCATATCAACTGACTGTGTAAATATTTGTACTTACGGACATCCTAAACACCCTTGAAAAACAATATAGTGGCTGTATCATCGTGGAACACGTTCACCATGGTGATCTAGGGGTGATGTAGGAAGAGACGTGGAGTATGGCTTGCGAAAAAGGTCTTCCCAGTTTAAAGGAGCGGGTCTCCTATACTTGCAATGACCATACACTAAGTGCATAGGCTGAAAAACAATTTTCCCCTTGCGGGTGACATCTCAACATAGAATGTAAACATTTTTTGAACTGGCATCAAAACACCCTTGAAAAAATTAATACTGGCTGTTGCATCACAGACCACTGTCACCCTCATGTTCTAGTGGTGGTGGATGATGATGATGAGGAGAAGGAGGAGGATAATAACACACCAAATAGTCAAAGTCAGGAAGCGTATAGCCATGTGTGAGTGTGAAGAGGTGCATGGAAATACACCTCCCCAAAAAATATACTGTATTGAAGTTTATGTTTCGCTGTACTCATTCGGTGGTGTACAGAAGTCTGCCCCAATCCATGCCTTGTTCATTTTTATAAGAGTCAGCCTGTCAGCATTTTCTGTTGACAGGCGGATGCGCTTATCAGTTATTATTCCACCAACGGCACTAAAAACCCGCTCTGACAAAACGCTAAGCGGCAGGGCAGGCCAGGACCTCCAAGGCGTAGAGAGTCAGTTCATGCCACGTGTCCAGCTTGGATGCCCAATAATTAAAAGGAACAGAGGAATCATGGAGGACATTGGTACAGTAAGAAAGGTACTCCTTCAACATCTTCCCAAACTTTCCAGGCCTTGTAAGACTACCCCGCGACTCTGGGCCAGGGCGATGGTAGGGTCTGAGAAAAGTGTCCCAGTACTTTGCTAGTGTTCCCCTGCCTCTGTTGGATTGTAGTTGGGTCTCTCTCGCCTCTACTCCTTGGTTGGCCAACGAACTGTGACCTCTGCCGCCAGCGTTTTCATATGGTAATTTTTTCAGAAATTTCGCAACAATGGCCCTCTGGAACTGCATAATTTTAATACACCTATCTGACTCTGGAATAAGAGATTGAAAGTTCTCCTTGTAGCATGGGTCTAGAAGTGTCACCAACCAGTAATGAGTGTCTGCAAAAATTTTGATAATGCGAGGGTCACGGGAAAGGCAGCGCAACATAAAGCCTGCCATGCTTGCCAGACTGATAACTGGCAAGCCTTCTGTGTCCTCACCAACAGGACGACTGACCATGCTGTCCTCCTCCTCCTCACTGTCCTTAGGTCATCTATGCTGAACAGATGGTATGACAGTTGAGCTTGTAGTACCCTCTATAGCGCAGGAAAGTAGCTCCTGTTCTTCCTCCTCCTTCTCTTCCTCATTGTCAACCAATCCACATTGAGATGAAATGAGGCTGGGCTGTGTGTAATCACCTTGTATGGTTCCTTGCTCCATCTCATTGTGCTCTGCCTACAGTGCATCCACTTTGATTGTGAGCAGAGAGCTTTACAGAATACAGAGAAGCGGGATGGTGATGCTATTTATGGCATCATTGCCGCTCAACATCTTGATGGACTCCTCAAAGTTTTGTAGGATGGTACATATGTCTGACATCCATGTCGACTCCTGAGGGCTTATGTGTCTAGTCTGAACTGAATACCGGTACTCAACAATGGCCTTCTTCTGCTCACAAATCCTTTCCAACATATGCAGTGTAGAGTTCCAATGCGTGGGGACATCACACTCCAGTCGGTGAGCAGGAAGCTTCAAACACTGCTGAAGCACCGAAAGGGCGGCTGAAGCTGTAGCTGACTTTCTAAAATGGGCACACAGGTGGCATACTTTCACAAGCAGATCCGGCAGCTCCAGGTAGGTTTTGAGAAACCGCTGAATGACCAGGTTAAGCACATGTGCCAGGCATGGTACATGTGTGAGCTCACCTCACCTCAGAGCCGCCACTAGGTTACGGCCATTGTCACACACCACCATGCCTGGCTGTAGGTTCAGCGGTATTAGCCACATATCTGCCTGCTCTTTCAGAGCTATCCTCAAGTCTTCAGCATTGTGAGGTTTGTCACCTAAGCATATTAGCGTCAGCACAGCCTGCTGACGCTTGGCTGATTCAATGCTGCAGTGCTTCCAGCTTGCGACTGATGTGATAATTTCAGAGATGCAGGCTGAAGAGGGATAGGAGGATGACGTGCTGGAGCTGTAGACTGTGGGAGCAACCCTGATTGAGTAAGGGCCCGCAATCCTCGGCGTTGGTAGGACGTGTTCCATCCCAAGGTCAGACTAGGACCTGGCTTCCACTATGTTAACCCAGTGTGCCATCAGCGAGATGTAACATCCCTGACCAGAAGCACTTGTCCACGTGTCTGTGGTTAAGTGTAACTGGATTGTTGAGGGCACGGGTAATGTTGTGGGAGCTTAGTCTCTAGAAACGTGTTGATATCAGCTTCTGTCATCTACTGCACTGAAGATTTTATCCTCTATGTAATAATTCATGTGAATAAAATTTGATCTTCACGGAATCAGTTGAGCTGGACATTTCTCTTTTCCTTGGATGTTTAAACGCTTGGACACAGCGGGTCCGTGCTCCTGAAGATAATGCAATGCAATCACGGGTGAGCTGGATTTTTTCTGAATGTTGTGGGACATGTGCCTGTGTAATGCCAGGACGGCACACCGGGAAAAATAGTGTCAGCTGGGGACAGAATACCTTGGGATGGCCGCCCCCATCAATTTGCAGAAATCTTCGGTCTCCACGAGCCTAAAAGGGAACATTTCGAGCACAAGCAGAAGAGAAATGTGTAAATTTAGTACTGTGGCCTGTGGGGCATTGGATGCGTGTTTCCGCTTTCATTCCAATGAGTGGGGTATGGACAACTGAAGCCTGCGCTGGGACAAGGACGTGGACATGCTTGCTGATGGTGGTAGTTGAGTGTGTGCAACGACAGGTGCATGGCAGGAGGCATCTTCGCAGGCACCATGGACAGGGATCAGCTTCCATGTACAACAGCAGAAGAAGCTTTTGTGTCACCCGCAGACACTGTTCCTGGACTCTGGGGTTCAGCACACAAAGTAGGGTGCTTCACTGCCATGTACCTGATCATGCTGGTGGTGGTCAGACTGGTAGTTTTGCTACCTCTGCTGATGCTGGCATGGCAGGTGATGCAAATGGCCTGTTTGGGGTTATCGGCAGAGTCTTTAAAAAACAACCAGACTCAGGAAGACCGAACAGTTGTAATGACAATTTCCGTTGTGTTGGTGTTACAAGGAATGGTTGCACGCCTTCTGTCTGCGGCCACCACAGTGCTTCTTCCAGCCTGTTGTGGTGCTACAACTCCCTCCCCTTGTGTGCTGCTGTCCTCACTCTGCATGTTCTCCTGCCAGGATGGGTCAGTTACTATATCATCCACCACTTCCACTTCCGCACACTGGTCCTCCTCCTGACTTTCTGGCAAATGTGTCTCATCATCGTCCACCTCTTGTGACACATTCCCATCGTCGCTTTCATGTGAAAGTGGCTGCTCCAATATTTGGGCATCGCTACATGCAATCTCAGTTTGCCCGCTTCTAGTGGACCGGGCAAGAGGCCAGAATCTATAAATGGACAACTGAACAGCTCTTCGGAGTGTCCAAATGTGGGATCGGTTGTCTGCGGGCACTCGGCATGGGAGGTGGAAGGAGGATCAGGGTGAGGTTTATAAGTTCCAGACTCATGGCTTCTCAGACTTGACCATGTGGCAGACAGGGTGCTGGTGGTGGTGCCAAACTGACTGGAAGAATTATCCGCCATCCAACCAACTACCTTTTCACGCTGCTCTGGTGTCAAGAATGGTCTTCTGCCGTATCCTATGAATTCTGACACGAATCTGTTGCGATAAGATGTGGGTGTTTGTTCTGGCACAATTGAAGCTTGCCCTCTGCCTCTGCATGCACCATCACCATCACATCCAGTTCCCCATCCCTTGCCACGCACCTTTCCCATTTTAAATGTAGTACAATATTTTCAACGTTCAATAAAAAAGTCACAATTTGGAGCAAAATTAGATGTAATCCGTGTGCGGGCAAAACGCGCTTTCAAATATCTGGAATGTACTTTATTTGTTTAAAAAAATATTGTCACTGTCATTAACTGTGTTAAGATGAAGAAAAAACTGTCTAATTTATCACTGAAATGCCACAATTTTTAGCACACAGAGAGATAGGAGTCTGACACAGATACCACACAGGTCACTCTATGTAGCCTGTATTTTTTTAGTTTATACCCCAAAATATTGTACAGAACTAGGGTAACAGACAGCAATTACAATGGAATGTAGGTCTGAATTGCCGCAATTTGTAGGCCACCTGACAGACATACCACACTGTTCAATATGTGGGCAGTATTTTTTAAATTTTTACAACTAGGGTAACACATAGCAAATTAGGTGGATTCATAACTGGCTTAGTGATCGGACCCAAAGAGTGGTCGTAAATGGCTGCACATCCAGTTGGAAGAATGTATCAAGTGGGGTACCACAAGGCTCTGTTTTGGGTCCTGTATTGTTCAACATCTTTATCAATGATTTAGATGAAGGAATTGAGGGTAAACTGATCAAATTTGCTGATGACACAAAGCTAGGAGGGGTAGCTAATACTAGAGAAGAGAGAGAGAGGATTCAAAAAGATATAAATAAACTGGAGCAGTGGGCAGCAACTAACAGAATGGATTTTAACAGGGAAAAATGCAAAGTACTACATCTGGGCAATAAAAATGAAAAAAGCATATACAAAATGGGAGGAATAGGGCTAAGTAACAGCACATGTGAAAAAGACTTGGGTATACTAATTGATCACAGACTGAACATGAGTCAACAGTGTGATGCAGCAGCAAAAAAGGCAAATGCAATTCTAGGATGTATCAACAGAAGCATACAGTCTAGATCACGTGAGGTCATTATTGCCCTCTACTCCTCTTTGGTCAGACCTCATCTGGAATACTGTGTCCAGTTTTGGGCACCACATTTTAAAAAAGACATCAACAAACTGGAGCAAGTTCAGAGAAGAGCCACCAGAATGGTGACCGGTCTGCAAACCATGTCCTATGAGGAACGGTTGCAGGATTTGGGAATGTTTAGCTTGCAAAAAAGAAGACTGAGAGGAGACTTAATAGCTGTCTACAAATATCTCAAGGGCTGTCACATTGTAGAAGGATCATCTTTATTCTCATTTGCACAAGGAAAGACTAGAAGCAATGGGATGAAACTGAATGGGAGGAGACAGATTAGATATTAGAAAAAACTTTTTGACAGTTAGGGTGATCAATGAGTGGAACAGGCTGCCACGAGAGGTGGTGAATTCTCCTTCAATGGAAGTCTTCAAACAGAGGCTGGACAGACATCTGTCTGGTATGATTTAGAGAATCCTGCTTTGAGCAGGTGGTTGGACCAGATGGCCCAGGAGGTCCCTTCCAACTCTACTATTCTATGATTCTATGAAATAAAGGTGAATGGAAGCCTCCAAAGCACAGTTTGTAGCCCTCAGATACATGAGGCGTGTCACAGAGATACCGGACTGTTCAATATGTCGCCGGTCTTTTTGTATTTTTTTACACCAAAAAAACTGTTTTGAGCTACGGTAACACACAGCAAAAAAAGCTGAAGGGAAGACTCAAAAGCAAACTTTCTAGCCCACAGATAGATGAGGCGTGCCACTGAGATACCAGACTGTTCAATGTGAGGCGTTATTTTTTATTTTTTAGGCCAAAATAGTGTATACTAGAACTAGGGTAGCAGACAGAAAAAAGGGCAAGGTAGGCCTGAAAAGCTACTATTTGTAGAACACAGATACAACTGGAGTCTGACGGCGATAACAGACTGTTCAATATGTGCCCTGGAGTTTTTAAAAAATTTTTTTTACTCAAAAAGACTGTCTAGAAATAGGGTAAGACATAGCAAACAAGGGTAATGTTTCCCTGATATGCCACAATTTTTGGCACACAGAGAGATAGGAGTCTGATGCAGATACCACACTGGTAACTCTAAGTAGCCTGTATAGTTTATATCCCAAAATATTGTACAGAACTAGGGTAACAGACAGCAAACACAGGGGAATATAGGCCGGAAATGCCACAATTTGTAGACCACAGATAGATCTGGCGTCTGACGGAGAAAGAACACTGTTAATAATGTGGGCTGGATTGTGTCAAAATTGTGTCAATAACTAGGCTATGACACTAAAAAAAAATTGTTTGAGTACTAAAATTTCAAAATAGTTACTGCAATGATATGCGATGAGTGTGGCATTAAAAATACAGTACGATACGATACACTTTATTGATCCCGGGGGGAAATTACAGTATTACAGCAGCAATACAAGCAGCAGTACATAAAATATTAGGACACAAATCTTGCACAGGTATACCAACATTAAATAATAAATAAAAGTGTGTAGTTCAGGTGTATATAAGACAATGTTAATTGACATTAGTACACCAGCCATCAGTCATTATTTTCTACCATCCTTAGGAAATTATTATACATCCCCATAGCAGAAGGTACAAACGATTTCCTGAATTTCTCCTTCTTGCACCTTAATAGGATTAGACGGCTGATGAATGTGCTCTTCTGCTTCAAGAACAGCTCGTATAGGGGGTGTTTATTATTGTTCATTATAGCCCTACACTTCTTCTAAATTCTATCCTCCAATACCTCCTCAAAAGAGTCAAGATGGAGGCCAACAGCTTCACTTGCCTTCTTGATAAGTTTGTTGAGCTTATTAGCGTCAGCTACTCGCACACTACTGCCCCTGCAAATGATAGCAAAAAAGATGGTGCTTGCTACAACGGACTGGTAGAACATCTCCAGCATTTTACTGCACACATTGAACGACCTGAGCTTCCGCAGAAAGTAAAGTCTGCTCATTCCCTTCTTGTAAACCTTTTCTGTATGACATCTCCAATCGAGTTTACTGTCAAGGTGAACCCCCAAATATTTGTAGCTCTCAACTATCTCAACCTCCTGGTCAGCAATGGTGATCGGTAAACAATCCTCCTTTTTCCTTCTATAACTCACCACCATCTCCTTGGTTTTCTTTACATTTAGTTCTAGACAGTTAGTCTGACACCAATCCACAAAGTCAGAAACCACCCTTCTATATTCCTCCTCCCCCCGACCCCCCCACAATGCCCCCTACAATCACGGAGTCATCTGAGAATTTTTGGAGGTGACAAAAATCAGATTTATACTGAAAGTCAGCTGTATACAATGAGAAGAGGAAGGGTGACAGCACTGTACCCTGAGGGGCTACAACACTGCTCCGTACACTGCCAGATACCACCTCCCCCATCCTTACAAACTGCGGCCTGTCTGTCAGGTAGTCACTTATTGTGACGCTTCCCACGGCTGCGGGGCGTCGGGACATGGCATAGCTTGCCTAACTAGCCAATGCTCCCACGCCGCCAGTCCACGACGACGTGAGGCATACGTCCCAGATGGTAAGAGAATGTGGACCCACTGGACCACGGAGGGAGACCCGGGCCTGCCCGGACTAGGGAAGGGCAGCGACCGGGATCCGTGGCGGTTGAGCATGTGGGCAAGATGGCGACCTGCAGGACTAGACAACACCGCACAACTTCAGGTATGAAGAAGCATAAAGTTTACTTAAAGAAACACACAGTGCATAAACAGAACATAAGGCCGGGCTCCCGATTCCGCACATCAAGAAGGTACACGACTCAGGATCACAGACGAGTGCAGGAGGACATCACGGGTAGATGCAGTCCAGGGTTATTGGCACGGGCATACTTGGGCGGCCTCTCTCTCAGGTCTCAGGCGTAGCACAGGCTCAGCAGGAGAACATCAGACACCGACCTCAGACAGACTTCAGACGATGGCGGGGTCATCACGGGTAGATGCAGTCCAGGATCATCTGGCACGGGCATACTAGCATGGCCTCACTTCAGGCCTCAGGCGTAGCACAGGCTCAGCAGGAGAACATCAGACACCGGTCCAGGACGAACGTCAGACGATGGCGGAGTCATCACGGGTTGATGTGTGTGGCCCAGCTATGTAAGGCACACATAAAATCCAGGAGAGTGCACAGGAAGGTAACCGTAAAAGCTTGTTATCTATTCACGTCACTCACCCTTTCAGACACATCCACCAGGGGTATAGGAGGGGGTGACACGTAGCAGAGTGCAGTCTGTTTCCTGTCTGAGAAGAGCTCAGGTCAGTCAGTTCCCTATCTTCAGACAGTGCAGTTCAGTGCCAGTGGAGTCTGGACTTGGAGGAGAGGAGAGAGGACTGAATCCTCGCAGAGCTAGTGTAGCTCACCTGACAAAGAAGTGGAGGCTAGTACGGGTGAAGTGAATCATCCTAGCCTAGTCAGCGCTACCCTTAATCAGTACTCAACAGAAGCTGAAACAAGGAGGATACTGAGGGCTGCTCAGCGAGCTCTGGAGAAAGCTGACATTACCATCGAAGCTACAAGTGTTTATGCTAAGAGCGAGAGCAGGGCGAAGGGCATAGTGGAGAAGACAGAGAGAAGTGCTTCAGGTATTGGATTGCCTGCACTAAATTGCCGGACACCGGAGTCCGAGGCGTTGCTAGTGTTTCAAGCATAGTAACAAGAAAACCGGAGGCATCTGGACTACAGGTCGCAGAGAGCAGCCCTAAGTGTCGATACGTAATCGGAGTCAGGAGGGACAGGGACTTTTAGCAGGGCCCTGCATAGAAGGACTCTGTTCTCACCACTCAGAAGGCTCCACCACAACGTCGGCCGGGCTTGTCAGTTATTGAGAAAGCTGGAGATAACAGAGTTAACTTCGCTTCAGGCAAGTTGGACTCACATACATATTGAAGTAAAGGAGGCCTCTAACCTGCTCAGCGGTTACCCGAATGTGCATTCTCCACCCCGACCAGCTCCCCGGGATTTTGCTGAAACACCTTCAAGTAAAAGGTATGAAAAGAAGCTGCATTGTGTGTGACTGAATTCTTATCTACACCCTGCATCATCACCATAGACTTCCAGGGACCAGTCTCACCTGTGGGAGACTTACCACCCAGCTGCCCCATAACATCCCCTGTGAAGATCCTTATAGCAGCGCTGGTACAATTGACCAGATACCACAGGTGGCGTCACGAACTACCTATCCTAATAATCCCCTGTAAATATCCCCCATCGCTTGACTGCCAGGGCCACGGACCGAGTCCCGCTGCCAGTGACATCTCCCATAGAAATCTATGGGCTCGGCTCCGAGTACCCCATAGCCCTGGTATCCACAATTGTGGTGCGAGTCATCTAAAAATTTTGGCGTCACGAACAGGATGAGAAGCTTGCAATTGTGAGTCCTGTGTGCCTATATAGACTGTTTGGTGAAAAAGACTGTTTGCTGTGTTTGGCGCCATAATACCGCCATCTTTACCGCAATATTCGCGCCCTCAGGCGCTGGTGAAGAAGGGAGGCGTACCTGAAAGAAAAACGCGCTGTTGCCTGGCCCGCCCCCAACTCTGACGCGGCGGCAGGTCCTGTGAAACAGGAAGTGAACGCTCTGGCATCAGAGCGACAGCGACAAAGGTCCTGTCTCCACCGCTGTGCCTGCGACGCTGCAGCCTGTGAAAGAGGTAGGCTCAGATTAACCAAGGGAGCATCAATATGTCACAGCAACCAGCAGACGGAGCGGCCCCCGCCAGTGGCCCCAATAGTCCACCGCTTGGCGATGTAGCGCGGGATGGAGGGGCAGGCCCCTCACCTGGTCCGGTGGTCCCGCTCATGCCGCTAACGCTCCCATACATGCCTGGAGCGAAGTGGCTTCCCCAGTACAGCGGCGAGCCCGACACCCTGCCAGGGTTTAAAAGGAAAATATGTAGTATTTTGGATATGTACTCCATGACTGAAAAGCAAAAAGCTGCTGTGGTAATAGGACAGTTAGCTGGTGCGGCTGAGAGAGAAGTAGAGACTTGGCCCATTGCAGACCAGGAGTCGGTACCTGCGATTCTCTTAAAGCTACAGGCCATCTTTGAGGACCGCACAGAAACGGATCTCCGGATGGCATTTTATCAGTGCTTCCAGAGACCTGGTGACAGTATTAGGGACTACGCCTGCCGACTACAGGGGGCCCTGCGAGCTCTTAAACAGGCTAACCCCACAAGTCCCATTGATGAGAGCCAAATGTTGAAAGAGCAATTCGTGCGGGGACTGAGGTCTCCAGCGGAAGGCAGGACTGTAAACTGGTGGTCCTTACATCATCCAGATGCCACTTTTGATGCCCTAAAGGACATGGCAATAAAAGGACTGCGACCCTTGGAAAAGCCAGAGGTGGCAAATCGGTATCACCCGGGTGAAGCCCCTCTAAAGCCGGCAGTACCCACCTTTTCCCCGCAGGTGGCAAAAGCTAAAACGCAGGTGGCGCCCCCTAGTGAGTTGGAATGTCTGCGCTCCAAAGTGCGCCAGCTGACTAAGAACTTGGCCACTGTAATGGATGCCCTGCAACTGTGGAAAGAGGAAGGAGGAAAGATCCTACTTGCCGACTGTCCGGAGGATGTCCCTTGGATGAACCGGAGGAAATGGAGGACGTCGCCTCACCGGAGGAGGACCACGCCACCCCCAGGAGCGACTCCTGATCAACACCATCCTCGCCGAGAGATCATCTGCTACCGCTGCAACCAAAAAGGTCATATGGCTCAGCAATGTCCTTTAAACGAGCCGATCCTGGGTCAGAGGGCCAACACCCAGGAGTAGACTCACCAGGCCCCTTAGACTGGAACCGCAGGTTCGTGGGTGGACGGCCCTACCTGTCCATGATTCTGGACGGGATTGCAATCCCTGCACTGCTGGACACGGGATCTCAGGTGACCATCATACCTGACGTCCTTTACAATAAATTTTGGTCCATGGACAGTCTCCAGCCCCCGAGCCCTGACTTGACAGTGTACGCCACCAATGGTCTCCCTGTTGAAATAATTGGAGCCAAAAACGTAAACGTAAAAGTGGGCAGGGTGGAGCTGAAGGATCAGGGACTTTTAGTGGTAAAGACTGTAAATGAGGAGAATGCCTTAAATGTGATACTAGGTACTAACGTTATCAGTAACTGTCTGGGAGAAGTTGTGTTTTTGCTCCAACAGCTCGCTGAAATTGCCAGGCCAAAGCAGAAGGGAGTGATCCAGAGGGAGATCCGGGCCCTGATGTGCCAGCAGCAAGCGAAGCTTACAGATGGTGAAATCGGTAATGTACGGGTCACAGACTCGAATCCCATTGTAATACCCCCAATGAGTGAAATGTTAATATAGTGCAGAGCAGCCATAGGTCTGAGAGGACAGAACTACCAAGCAGTAGTAGAACCTCATCGCTCAGAACACAGACCTACACTCATGATTGCTAGAGGGGTAGTGGAAGTAATAAATGGGAGAGTACCAGTACGACTTCTCAACTGGGGGGACGATGAAGTAAATTTGCCACGTTATGCTACAGTTGCTAAATTATATGCCGTAGATAACAATTCTATCCTCACAACCGAGTCCTTAGCCTCCCGCCAACCAGCGGAGGATAATGATCCGGCAACCCCAGTAGCGGAATGGTGTCAGCAGCTTCATATTGGGACAGACACCACTTCCGTCCACCAGAAACAGGGGGTACTACGGGTGGTACAAGAGTACGCACAAGTATTTAGCAAACACCCACTTGACTTTGGGACAATTAAGGGAGTACAGCATCATATCCCTACAGGCAGTCATCCTCCCATCAAAGAGCGGTATAGGCCTATACCTCCAGCCCATTATCAGAAAGCTAAGGAGATGCTGCGTGACATGAAGAAAGCCGGGGTGATAAGGGATAGTTGTAGCCCCTGGGCAGCACCTCTAGTTCTAGTTAAGAAAAAGGATGGTAGCATGCGAATGTGTGTAGATTATAGGCAAGTAAATCGTATAACACATAAAGATGCATACCCATTACCACGCATAGAGGAATCCTTAGCTGCTCTGAAAACGGCTAACTACTTTTCTACCCTCGACCTTACTAGTGGGTACTGGCAAGTAGCTGTGGCTGAGGAGGATCGGGAGAAAACTGCTTTCACCACCCCAATGGGACTCTGCGAGTTTGACAGAATGCCGTTTGGCCTCAGCAGTGCCCCAGGGACATTCCAGAGAGTGATGGAGAGCTGCCTGGGACATCTCAACTTTGAAACTGTGCTGCTGTACCTGGACGACGTAATCGTGTACTCCAAGACATATGAAGATCATCTGAAGCACCTGGCAGAGGTATTCGAGTCACTGTCCAAGTATGGGATGAAACTGAAGCCCTCTAAATGCCATCTGCTCAAACGGAAGGTACAGTACTTCGGACATATTGTCAGTTCCGAAGGAGTAGCGCCGGACCCCGAGAAGGTCACAGCCATCCAGAAATGGCCGGAGCCGAAGAATCTAAAGGAGGTGCGTCAGTTCCTGGGATTAACAGGTTACTACAGGAGGTTTGTAAAAGATTACACTAAGAAGGCGGCGCCTTTACAGGACCTCCTGGTCGGACAACCTCTCAAGAGCAGAAACCCTCCATTCAATTGGGGTAAAGAACAAGCTGAGGCATTCAAAGAGATGAAAGAGATTCTGACAGGCGATGAAATCTTAGCCTACCCAGATTACAGCCAACCGTTCCTGCTGTACACCGATGCCAGTAACGAGGGATTGGGAGCAGTCCTCAGTCAGAAGCAGAATGGCCAAGAAAAAGTCATCGCATATGCAAGCAGAAAACTCAGGCCAACTGAGAGGAATCCGGAAAACTATAGCAGCTTCAAACTGGAGTTTCTGGCGCTGGTCTGGGCCATTACTGAAAGATTTAAACATTATCTTGCCTCCAACAAGTTCACTGCATACACAGACAACAACCCCTTGACGCACCTTGAAACAGCCAAGCTGGGAGCCATGGAGCAACGTTGGATGGCTCGGTTGTCAAACTATCAGTTTACCATCAAGTACAGAGCGGGCCGTAAAAATGCTAACGCGGACGCCTTGTCCAGAATGCCGCATGAATCCGACACGGAGGAAGAATCAGACGATCTGGAAGAAATTGAGCTACCTGCGTTCCACCGAAATGGGATGGTCCAAGAGCAACGAGTCTACAGAAAGCGGTGTGGTGAGATGTTGAACCCTTTACCTCATCACAGCTGGAAGGAGACTCAGGACAGCGATCCAGTGGTCAGCCGTGTCAAGGAGCTGATAAGACAGGAAGGTTCCTCCTTGGAGAAAGACGCACCCATACCAGCAAAGCTCCTGTGGAATGAGAGAAGCCGGTTGTTCATATACCGTGAGAAGTTGTGCAGGAGATACGTCGACCCAAGGACCCATGAAATGGTTTGGCAGATAGTGGTCCCCAAAGCAGACATCCAAATGGTGTTAGAAGCTTACCACGATCAAGCAGGACACTTTGGCTGGAAAAAGCTGGAGACTCTGTTGAGGTGTCGGTTCTACTGGGTAGGGATGCGCAGCTCCATCGAGAAGTGGTGCCGGAATTGTGGACCCTGTGGACTCAGACGAAAAGACTATCATAGTCAGAGAGCACCCCTGCAGCCTATCCGGACGACTCGTCCCTTGGAGATTGTGGCATTGGATCACGTCAAGTTGTCCCCAAGCAGGTCAGGATACTCGTATGCCCTGACCATGGTGGATCACTATTCCAAATTTCTGGTGGTCGCCCCTGTCAAAGATCTGACAGCAGAGACAGCAGTCAAGGTCTTCCAAGCAAGTTTCTGCAGACCACACGGATATCCAGAGCAGGTACTGACTGATCGAGGTCCTGCATTTGAAGCAGAACTGTTTCAGGAATTCTGTCGGTTGTATGGATGTAAGAAGATCAGAACGACCCCGTACCACCCTCAGACCAATGGTCTTTGTGAAAAGATGAATCACATTGTCATGGATTTACTGAAAACTGTACCACTGGAAGAGAGAAATCGGTGGCCAGACTTGTTACCTGACCTGGTTGACTTGTACAACCACATACCAGTAAGTTCCACCAACTGCACTCCAGCCTACCTTATGAGAGCAAGGCCAGGAAGATTGCCAATGGATTTGGAACTGGGTGTGGTAGAACCAGAGGCTGATGACAGTGCTGAAGATTGGGACACAACTCGACAGGAACAGTACAAGAGAGTACAAGCCTGCGTAGAAGACAGTCTCAACAAAGTAAGAGAAAAACAAGAGAAGAACTATAATAAAAATGCCCCCGCTAAGCCTTTAATGCCTGGAGAAACTGTGCTAAAAAGAAAAAGAAGAACGCACAAGTTGGATGATCAGTGGGAACAGGAGCCATATGTCGTGCAAAATTCCAATTTTGATAACAGAAAGGTCTGTACCATCAGCAAGGATGGAGGAAGAACGACTGCAACTGTGTCTAGAGATCATTTAAAGTTGTGTCCTGGCCCATTAAAGCTTCGTGAGGAAGAACCTGTTGTCCTTCAGAAAGAAGATGATGAAGCGGTCATACATACGGATTTGGGAGATTTACCTGCGGATTGGCCCAGATTGGGAGACGCTGTAATTATTCCTGTGCTGCAGTTTTATCAACCGCAAGAGGAGTCTCTACATCCAGTCATACCAATTGTGCCAGTGGAGCCAGTTCCAGAAGGACCTGTTCCGGCAGACCCTCAACCATTGGGATCCCAAGCAGCGGAACCTCAAGAAGCAGCACCACAAGAAGTGGAGTCCCCTGGTGAAGCTGGTGAAGCAGTACCGCCTCGTCCAGTCACTAGCATGCTTGCCAGGTCCCTAGAGAGGTGGAGTCGTGTCTATAGTTTGCCGTTACGCAGAACAGAAAGGTTAGAGACTACTATACCTGACGCTACCCCACGTAGATCAGAACGTATCACTAAGGGAAAACTACCTATTCGCTATCAGGAGTAGTTCTAGTACACTAGTCTAGCAAGACCCAGACAGGGTTTATTGTCACTGACAAAATGTATAAAGTTTGAAATATATATATATTTATGTGTCTTTTTCCCTAATGGACTGCGTGGCTGTGGACTGTGCCAGCCCAAGAACTTGCTATGTAAATACAGAAGGGTCTATATAGTCATATAGCCCAAAAATACGAAGAGATCCCAGAGTAGTTATCAAAAGAGTACAAAGTTTATTAATATCGATTAAAATAGTAACATGAAAGTTCACAATAGAATAATCTCCAATCAAAAACCCAATAAGGGGATACTGCATGGATACAGATTATACTGCACAAACTATATTATCCACATTAACATCCCATGGTGAACACATAGTAAATACTGGGAAATAAATCCCTAAGTGAATACTTTACCAAGGGGGTGCTGTAATAACGTGGCAATAGGTGCAGCGCTGCCGCCAGAGATCTCCCCCTCACCCCGACGCGCGTTTCGCTTTCCCGCTTCTTCCGGGAGCGAAACGTGCGTCGGGGTGAGGGGGAGATCTCTGGCGGCAGCGCTGCACCTATTGCCACGTTATTACAGCACCCCCTTGGTAAAGTATTCACTTAGGGATTTATTTCCCAGTATTTACTATGTTTTCACCATGGGATGTTAATGTGGATAATATAGTTTGTGCAGTATAATCTGTATCCATGCAGTATCCCCTTATTGGGTGTTTTTGATTGGAGATTATTCTATTGTGAACTTTCATGTTACTATTTTAATCGATATTAATAAACTTTGTACTCTTTTGATAACTACTCTGGGATCTCTTCGTATTTTTGGGCTATATGACTATATAGACCCTTCTGTGTTTGCATAATTATTAGAAGTGCCCTTTAGATATTTTGAGGACTTTTTTTTGAATATTGCTATGTAAATAGTTGCACTACGGTGCCATATCTTGGTTTTACACGAAACCATTACTATCACCTCTGAAGAAAAACCCGTATGGTGTGGCCTAGAGTGAGGTCTGCAGTCAGAAGTCCTGCAGCCCACCCAGGACCCACGTGGGAGGTTTTTGGTGCGGGTCCTCCACAAGAATTTGTCTTGTATAATGAGAATGTTTGATACTTTTGATACTTTTGTATTTTTCTAATGTACAAATTGTAACGTTAAAGAAGTCTTACCTCCCGGATGGGAAGAGTTAAAATGTTGTTGTTTAATGCAAAACAAAAATGTTTTCTTTTTCTCTTTTACAGCCCGGGAGTGCTGTGTTTAACCAAGGGGGATGTGTGGCCCAGCTATGTAAGGCACACATAAAATCCAGGAGAGTGCACAGGAAGGTAACCGTAAAAGCTTGTTATCTATTCACGTCACTCACCCTTTCAGACACACCCACCAGGGGTATAGGAGGGGGTGACACGTAGCAGAGTGCAGTCTGTTTCCTGTCTGAGAAGAGCTCAGGTCAGTCAGTTCCCTATCTTCAGACAGTGCAGTTCAGTGCCAGTGGAGTCTGGACTTGGAGGGAGAGGAGAGAGGACTGAATCCTCGCAGAGCTAGCGTAGCTCACCTGACAAAGAAGTGGAGGCTAGTACGGGTGAAGTGAATCATCCTAGCCTAGTCAGAGCTACCCTTAATCAGTACCTCAACAGAAGCTGAAACAAGGAGGATACTGAGAGCTGCTCAGCGAGCTCTGGAGAAAGCTGACATTACCATCGAAGCTACAAGTGTTTATGCTAAGAGCGAGAGCAGGGCGAAGGGCATAGTGGAGAAGACAGAGAGAAGTGCTTCAGGTATTGGATTGCCTGCACTAAATTGCCGGACACCGGAGTCCGAGGCGTTGCTAGTGTTTCAAGCATAGTAACAAGAAAACCGGAGGCATCTGGACTACAGGTCGCAGAGAGCAGCCCTAAGTGTCGATACGTAATCGGAGTCAGGAGGGACAGGGACTTTTAGCAGGGCCCTGCATAGAAGGACTCTGTTCTCACCACTCAGAAGGCTCCACCACAACGTCGGCCGGGCTTGTCAGTTATTGAGAAAGCTGGAGATAACAGAGTTAACTTCGCTTCAGGCAAGTTGGACTCACATACATATTGAAGTAAAGGAGGCCTCTAACCTGCTCAGCGGTTACCCGAATGTGCATTCTCCACCCCGACCAGCTCCCCGGGATTTTGCTGAAACACCTTCAAGTAAAAGGTATGAAAAGAAGCTGCATTGTGTGTGACTGAATTCTTATCTACACCCTGCATCATCACCATAGACTTCCAGGGACCAGTCTCACCTGTGGGAGACTTACCACCCAGCTGCCCCATAACATCCCTGTGAAGATCCTTATAGCAGCGCTGGTACAATTGACCAGATACCACAGGTGGCGTCACGAACTACCTATCCTAATAATCCCCTGTAAATATCCCCCATCGCTTGACTGCCAGGGCCACGGACCGAGTCCCGCTGCCAGTGACATCTCCCATAGAAATCTATGGGCTCGGCTCCGAGTACCCCATAGCCCTGGTATCCACAATTGTGGTGCGAGTCAGATGCAGTCCAGGGTCATCTGGCACGGGCATACTAGGACGGCCTCTCTCTCAGGCCTCAGGCGTAGCACAGGCTCAGCAGGAGAACATCAGACACTGACCCAGGACAGACGTCATCACAGGGTAGACCACGGAGGAACCGGCAGGACATCGGGACATCAGGAACACGGACTGGATCTCAGGTACTCAGGAACACAGACAGGATATTAGGAACACGGATTGGATCTCAGGGAGTCAGGAACACGGACTGGACATCAGGAACACGGATTGGATCTCAGGGAGTCAGGAACACGGACTGGAACACAGGAACACTGGCATCGGACTCCGGACCTCTGGCAACGATCGGCAGGCTCCGGACATCTGGCAACGATCGGCAGGCTCCGGACATCAGGCAGAGAAGGATAGGATCCGGACATCTGGAAGTGGTCATTGGACATCGGATATCAGGCAGTGGTCATCAGGGAGGACACGGTCCTCGCACTCCGGACATCTAGTATCGATCTGAAAAGGAACCCCAGCGGTCTGGTGCAAGCCCCGCCAGGCTCAACGGGAGCTGGCCGGGGATTGCACAGAAGCTGAGCACAGAGTAACAGAAACTCAGCACACACAACGGACTCCTCCTTCCACGATGAACTCAAGTTATATAGCAAGTAATCACAGTCTCTGGTACAGGGTTCTGGACACAGAAGGACTTCAGGAACATAACACAGAGGACACAGTTCAGACAGTCAGGTACAGGATCAGATCCAGGATCAGAGATTCGGGTAATAAGACACAGCAGGAACAGGCCTGGATATGCAGGCTCCAGGAAGGGCGATCTGGGTAGTCAGCCCCCAGCATAAGCGAAAACACAAGACACAGTTCAGACATTCAGGTACCGGGATAGATCCAGGATCAGGGATTCAGGGAACAAGATACAACAGGAACAGGCCTGGATATACAGCCTCCAGGAAGGGCGATCTGGGTAGTCAGCCCCCAGCATAGGCGAAAACACAAGACACAGTTCAGACATTCAGGTACCGGGATTGATCCAGGATCAGGGATTCAGGGAACAAGATACAACAGGAACAGGCCTGGATATACAGCCTCCAGGAAGGGCGATCTGGGTACTCAGCCCCAGCATAGGCAGAAACACAAGACAGGACAAGGGGAATCAGCTCTCCAGAGCTGATCGCAGTCAGAGCAGGAGCTGAACACACAAACACACACGGCTAGGTTCAGGAACTCAATGCAGACTCAATGCAAAGCTCTGGCAACGCCCCACAGGGCTGGGGAACTTTATATATGAGCTGCTTCACAGCGATAGGCTAGAGCAGCAATTCTAGTACACACCCATTCCTCATAAAAGCAGGACAGGTGTGGGCCGCGCCCCCTATGCAGAGCCAGACAACTCATCACAGAGGGACACCTGACAGTGGCTGCTGCCACACACGTAGTAAGTCATGCACCACTGCAGAGGACTTTGCAACCTACGGATGGCTTCTACAGCAGGTCAGGGACCGCACATGCGGGTGGTCATGCAACGCAGCGGAGACACTCACGCAAGTACGGCTACGCAGCAGAGCTGGGAACTGAGCAGCATCCATACAGGTAACAGACAACAGTATTCCAGCTGGTTAGGGGGAAAGGAGCAAAAGGGTTAAAGCAAGCACATGCAGAGTAACGCTGGAAAACAAAGTACAGACAATACCAGCGTTACAGTATCCCCCTCCTCAGGCCCCCTCTTCTGAAGACCCAAGTAAAAAAAAATTCCCCAGAAAATTCACTTGGGTTTGGCAGTAAGTCCCACAGTTCACAATATGGCAGCAGAGTTCATAGATCGAAAAGTCAGAACCGCTGACCAAGCGGGGAATCGAGCCATCTAGTCCACTTACCATGTGGGACCAAGCAGTCTAGTTCGCACATTAGGTGGAGTTTGGAGAAAGTCCTGCAGACCACACATGCTCAGCGGAGTCCATGGCCAGAACTTTCTGTGACGCTTCCCACGGCTGCGGGGCGTCGGGACATGGCATAGCTTGCCTAACTAGCCAATGCTCCCACGCCGCCAGTCCACGATGACGTGAGGCATACGTCCCAGATGGTAAGAGAATGTGGACCCACTGGACCACGGAGGGAGACCCGGGCCTGCCCGGACTAGGGAAGGGCAGCAACCGGGATCCGTGGCAGCTGAGCATGTGGGCAAGATGGCGACCTGCAGGACTAGACAACACTGCACAACTTCAGGTATGAAGAAACATAAAGTTTACTTAAAGAAACACACAGTACATAAACAGAACATAAGGCCGGGCTCCCGATTCCGCACATCAGAGAAGGTACACGACTCAGGATCACAGACGAGTGCAGGAGGACATCACGGGTAGATGCAGTCCAGGGTTATCTGGCACGGGCATACTTGGGCGGTCTCTCTCTCAGGCCTCAGGCGTAGCACAGGCTCAGCAGGAGAACATCAGACACCGACCTCAGACAGACTTCAGACGATGGCGGGGTCATCACGGGTAGATGCAGTCCAGGATCATCTGGCACGGGCATACTAGCATGGCCTCACTCTCAGGCCTCAGGCATAGCACAGGCTCAGCAGGAGAACATCAGACACCGGCCCAGGACGAACGTCAGACGATGGCGGGGTCATCACGGGTTGATGCAGTCCAGGGTCATCTGGCACGGGCATACTAGGACGGCCTCTCTCTCAGGCCTCAGGCGTAGCACAGGCTCAGCAGGAGAACATCAGACACTGACCCAGGACAGACGTCATCACAGGGTAGACCACGGAGGAACCGGCAGGACATCGGGACATCAGGAACACGGACTGGATCTCAGGTACTCAGGAACACAGACAGGATATCAGGAGCACGGATTGGATCTCAGGGAGTCAGGAACACGGACTGGAGATCAGGAACACGGATTGGATCTCAGGGAGTCAGGAACACGGACTGGAACACAGGAACACTGGCATCGGACTCCGGACCTCTGGCAACGATCGGCAGGCTCCGGACATCTAGCAACGATCGGCAGGCTCCGGACATCAGGCAGAGAAGGATAGGATCCGGACATCTGGAAGTGGTCATCGGACATCGGATATCAGGCAGTGGTCATCAGGGAGGACACGGTCCTCGCACTCCGGACATCTAGTATCGATCTGAAAAGGAACCCCAGCGGTCTGGTGCAAGCCCCGCCAGGCTCAACGGGAGCTGGCCGGGGATTGCACAGAAGCTGAGCACAGAGTAACAGAAACTCAGCACACACACCGGACTCCTCCTTCCATGATGAACTCAGGTTATATAGCAAGGAATCACAGTCACTGGTACAGGGTTCTGGACACAGAAGGACTTCAGGAACATAACACAGAGGACACAGTTCAAACAATCAGGTACAGGATCAGATCCAGGATCAGGGATTCGGGTAATAAGACACAGCAGGAACAGGCCTGGATATGCAGGCTCCAGGAAGGGCGATCTGGGTAGTCAGCCCCCAGCATAGGCGAAAACACAAGACACAGTTCAGACATTCAGGTACCGGGATAGATCCAGGATCAGGATTCAGGGAACAAGATACAACAGGAAAGGCCTGGATATACAGCCTCCAGAAAGGGCGATCTGGGTACTCAGCCCCAGCATAGGCAGAAACACAAGACAGGACAAGGGGAATCAGCTCTCCAGAGCTGATCGCAGTCAGAGCAGGAGCTGAACACACAAACACACACGGCTAGGTTCAGGAACTCAATGCAGACTCAATGCAAAGCTCTGGCAACGCCCCACAGGGCTGGGGAACTTTATATATGAGCTGCTTCACAGCGATAGGCTGGAGCAGCAACTCTAGTACACACCCATTCCTCATAAAAGCAGGACAGGTGTGGGCCGCGCCCCCTATGCAGAGCCAGACAACTCATCACAGAGGGACACCTGACAGTGGCTGCTGCCACACACGTAGTAAGTCATGCACCACTGCAGAGGACTTTGCAACCTACGGATGGCTTCTACAGCAGGTCAGGGACCGCACATGCGGGTGGTCATGCAACGCAGCGGAGACACTTACGCAAGTACGGCTACGCAGCAGAGCTGGGAACTGAGCAGCATCCATACAGGTACTAGACAACAGTATCCCAGCTGGTTAGGGGGAAAGGAGCAAAAGGGTTAAAGCAAACACATGCAGAGTAACGCTGGAAAACAAAGTAGAGACAATACCAGCGTTACACTTATCCAGTTCACCATCCCCTCATCTACCGCCATATCAGTCAACTTATTACGTAGTAAGAGCGGCTGTAGTGTATTGAAAGCACTAGAGAAGTCAAAGAACATGGCGCGCACTGCAGTTCCATCATTGTCCAAGAATGAATGCATTGTATGTAGCAGAGATGCTACAGCATCATCCACCCCCAATCTCTGCTGGTACGCAAACTGCAGGGGGTCAGTGTAGGCCCTCACCCTCGGGCACAAGCAGGCGAGTATTATTCTCTCCAAGGACTTCATAGCATGCGATTTTAAGGCCACTGGACTATAGTCGTGTAGGGAAGTTGGAAAAGTGGTCTTAGGAACCGGCACCAGGCAGGTGGTCTTCCACAGTTCTGGTAACCCATGTGATTGAAGGCTCCAGTTAAACAGGTGCTGGAAGACAGTACACAGTTGGTTTGCACATGCTCTGAGGACACATGGGCTGAGGCCATCAGGCCCAGTTGCTTTGCCAATAACAAGTCTGCTAAACTGTCTTCTCACGTCGCTTTGGGAGACAGTGAAAGCAGGCAGCTTATCCCCCAATGTCAATGCTGCAGATCTTTTCCCGGATGTCTGATGACACTGTGCTTGTGTTGGTGAATCTGTTGAAAAACTCATTCATTTCATTAGCCCAGGGCAGATCCACTTCCCATGCTCCGACTTTGCCTTAAACCCAGTTAGCTGTTTCATGCCCGACCACACCTCCATGGAATTGTTCTGTGACAATTTATTTTCCAATTTAATTCGGAACGCCTCACGGGCATTCTTAATTTTCCCCTTTAAGTCCCTTTGAATCAATTTCAGTTTCTTAGTATCCTTCATTTTAAATGCCAGTTTTTTCTTGTTTAGTAAGTGTTTCAATTCTTTTGTAATCCAAGGCTTGTTATTTGCATAACATCGAATATTTTTAGCTGGTGCAACAGTGTCAGTACAAAAATGTAATAATCCATTACTCGCCCGACAATATCATTTACATCATCATGCTCTCCCCTGTCGCATATCACCTCCCAGTCTGTGAGGTCAAAACAGTCTCGTAGAGCCTCTTCTGCCGCTGGAGTCCACTTCCTAATTCATTTTATTGTGGCTGGCTGTTTACTGACAACAGGTTGGTATGATGGAGACAATAGTATGAGGTTGTGGTCTGATTTCCCCAGAGGGGGTAATGCAGACGATGAATAGGCGTCTTTAACATTCGCATAGAGGAGAGCCAATATACTGCTGTCTCTTGTGGCACATTTTACATATTGATAGAACTTTGCAAGAGCCTTTGAGATCATGGCTCTGTTAAAGTCCCCAGAGATTACAGTTAATGAGTTTGGGTGCTTTGTCTGAATGCGGTCTAACACCCCTGACAATACTTCCCCAGCCACCTCTTGATTTGCGGATTATAGGACTACTATAATCCAAATGGAAAATTCTCTAGGTAAATAGTAGGGCCTGAGGCCAACGGCTAAGTGTTCAATGTTTTGACTGCAGTGACTTTCTTTAACAGTAATATGACGCTGATTGCACCATCTGTTATTAATGTATAATATCACCCCACCACCATTCTTCTTACCAGACTTAGCTTTGTCTCTATCAGCCGGACCATGTGAAACCCTGGAATCAAAACACTTGAATCAGGAACATCCCCATGTAACCAGGTTTCTGTGAAGCACATGAGACTGCATTCCTTGAACTCCATCTGGGTTTTACACAGAGCTAGATGTGATTGAATATAAGAACTGTAGATAAATATTTTTTGGCCACCTTAAGATTTTTGGTCAGCAAAATGGTGGGCAAAAATGTTTTAAGACACTCCAAAAAATACTACAGTAACAAAAAAAAAACAACAGAATTTTCTGCGCACTCAGATCTGATGCCTGGGACAAAAAAAGCAGTTTTAAATTGCCAAATTTTCACGCTGTTGTATTAAAATGACCTTGCTGTAGTCTGCAGTGTGACCAAGCAAATAAATGTAGAAAAAAATGGGGTCTCTGGATTGCTTTGTAATAAAATTAGCAGGATTCAGATGCAAAAAAAATAATCCTAGCCACGGATACATGCAGCTAAGTATATATATAATAGGCAGCACCAGACAGTAATGGACCCTTTTGAAGTATGCAGTCAGATCTATACACTGACATACAGTGCCTGCATGTCTTGCACTGATGTGGATATGAGCACATAGACCCACAGCCTACCTAGCGCTGCAATCGATATACCCCTAATTAGCCCTTAAAAGGACTGTTGGTTTAACTGGATTTGTGAATTGAACAATGGTAGACCCACACTAACTAATAAAAGCACAACTCTCCCTACACGGTCTGAATCCATAGATGAATACGTTGAGCATGGCGGCATCTGGTCTCTTATAGACCTGATGATGCTGTGCGGCCAGCCAATCACTGTAATGCTACAACAAAGATGGCTGCGGCATTACAGTGCGTGGCTGACATTCCCTGCATGTTCATTGGCGCTTTAAAGAGCGCCAAAATTGCAGGGCGGAGACCCGAGCTAATAATATCGGAAATGCTTGGTGCTCGCCGAGTACACCGAGTACAGTGATACTCGGGTGAGTAAAGAGTAGTGCCGAGCACATTCGCTCATCACTACTTAACATCAGTACAAAAAGCATTAGTTTCATATAGAGAATGAAGTGCACTCTCAGACATAATAAAATGTAAAGGGAATCTGTCACCAGGTTTACCTAACCTAAGATAGGACCAGCCCTGTCAGCCATCTATTACTCTCTACTTTACGAGGAAAAATTGCTGTAACTTCTAAAAAGATGGTCTATCATACTGATATTTGGACAGTACATACCTTGGTTCATGAGAAACTGATGTTTTAAATGTATTGAAAATGTCCATCGTTCACATCAAAGCATGTCTGCACGCATCATTCCATATTGATTGTATACTGCAGGACGTCTGGGATCATAGTCTAACAGGAGGGCAGGACGGTAGTCGTAGCCGAGGACACCGGGGATCTGGTGTCCTGACTTCCTTCCACAGACAAACCATCAGCTTCTACCGGCATACCTGTTCGGGGTGCTGGTACACGGTCAGGGATTCCACTGTGGTACGACCCAGTTCCTGCACACTTGGTTGACACAGATACCGGTTCTGATGCTAAATTAACGATTTTACTTTCTTCTTCAACGGACCTGGACACATCAGTTACATCACAGTCACACAGCATTCCTCCTGCTCTTTCCCTTTCTTTCTTCGCCCTCACGTACATTACGTAGTAGTAGCACCCTTGGCGGTACCGCAGCTTCACTACTGTAGGACCTCAGTACATAAAGGATCCTGCTCATCAGCTTCGCCTCGGACTTGCCTGCTTCAGCCCTATTGAGAATCTGCCACATCATGAATATTCTGCACCCTGCACAACTTTTGGACCATGTCTCCTTCTGCATTCCTGCTGTTGACATGAACTGTAGCTTCTCCAGGTGCTCCGGTCTTATCCAGCACTCCTCTGACTGTGCCCGTGCTTCTCTCCTTAAACAACATTGCGTAGCTGCTATGGCATCCTGGGCTTAGAGCCCTTCTGGACTTGTCGGGTGTGCTCGCCCTTCTGAATTACTCCTACAACCCACACTAGCTTAACCCAGAGCAGCTCCTCCTACAGTTAACTATGTGTATGCTCTTACTAAACCATCTAGAAACTTCCTACAGCTATACCTAACAAGGTCCACTAGTGTACCCCATCTAGTGGCCCTTTGCAAAACTACACTTAACCAGTCTACGAATACTATATACTAAAAGTGCCCTCCTCTAATGTTCCAAAGGATGCACTAACTTTCCTTAATCTATACTGAAAGACAATACCAAAGACATAATAAAACATAATATCTTACAGTGTAGTAACACATAATGTGGCAATAATACAACAGATACAAAAATGTGTCATACTGCAAAATATATAGCAATCATATACAGGTAAACATACATAGCAGCACAAACGTTTAAAGGGGCAGAGTCCTGACTCCCTTACAATAGCCTGAATTTCTTGCTGTATGTTCTCTTGGAGTGCCGTAATGTTTGTGGCTTCTTACTGTACACCCGACTCTTCAAATGG
Source organism: Oophaga sylvatica (assembly GCA_033576555.1). Lineage (NCBI taxonomy): Eukaryota > Metazoa > Chordata > Amphibia > Anura > Dendrobatidae > Oophaga > Oophaga sylvatica. Next base: position 5,330 of record JARQOD010009142.1, on the reverse strand, counting down.
CCCCAAAGGAAAAAATTAAATCAGGCGATCCTTGTGGCCACAGTCCCTAACCCTTACAGAATACTCTGTCATCAAAGAAGACTTCAATATATAGCAAATTTTGACCTCCAAACTTCTTTAGAAACTCGCTTTTGCACCTCTTTAAGGACTCAGTTTTCCAATAAGTTTTCACAAAGAAAACATGCGTCTCCAAATAGTATTTGTACATTGTTAGCAAATGAAGAAGGAATTCGGCAGGAGTGAAATGCAAACATCACTTAATCTACTGACATGCAGAAAGGTGTGCAGCAAGTCCATCTCATAGTGGAGATGACCAGAGGAGCGACAGGTCTACGAGACCACTCGGTGCATGGATGTTTCTTGTCGCTGTTGTTCAAAGCACTCTCACTTCTCATGAACTAAAGTATGTATAGTCCAAATATCAGTACTGTTTACCATTTCTTTTAGAAGTTACAACAATTTTTTCCACGTAAATTAGAGAGTTCTTCAACCTGTAGTAACCTGTATATTTGTCCCCAATCTGCTCTGCAATGCACAATAAAAGACCTTTCATTATACTCACAGATGCCGCTGTCCTGTCTGATGGGCAGCTATGGTCTTGATCCAGCATCTCCTCTCCTTACAATCACCGTCCTCCTTCCCTAAATTGGGTGGCTGGTGTATCATCCACACAGTGTTGCCCATGATAACATAGTAACACAGATAGCAAGGCCGAAAAAAACATTTCTCCATCCAGTTCAGCCTATATTCCGTCAGAATAGATCCCCAGATCTACGTCCTTCTAAATAACCTAATAACCGTAAGATACAGTATAGTTACACTCCAGGAAGACATCCAGGCCTCTCTTGAACCCCTCAACTGAGTTTGCCATCGCCACCTCCTCAGGCAAGGAATTCCAGATTCTCACTGCCCTAACAGTAAAGAATCCTCTTCTATGTTGGTGGAAAACCTTCTCTCCTCCTGACGCAGAGAATGCCCCCTTGTGACCGTTACCTTCCTTGGTATAAACAGATCGTAGGAGAGATATTTGCATTGTCCCCTTATATACTTATAAATGGTTATTAGATCGCCCCTCAGTCGTCTTTTTTCTAGACTAAATAAACCTAATTTTGCTAATCTCTCTGTATATTGTAGTTCCCCCATCCCCTTTATTAATTTCGTTGCCCTCCTTTGTACTCGCTCTAGTTCCATTATATCCTTCCTGAGCACCAGTGCTCAAAACTGTACACAGTACCCCATGTGCGGTCTAACCAGGAATTTGTACAGAGGCAGTATAATGGTCTCATCATATGTATCCAGACCTCTTTTAATGCACCCCATGATCCTGTTTGCCTTGACAGCCACTGCCTGGCACTGGCTGCTCCAGGTAAGTTTATCATTAACTAGGATCCCCAAGTCCTTCTCCATGTCAGATTTACCCAGTGTTTTCCCATTCAGTGTGTAATGATGATATTGATTCCTTCTTGCCATGTGTATAACCTAACATTTATCATTGTTAACCCCTTATTGACGTCAATTTGCAGCTTAATGACCAGGCCAATTTTTACAATTCTGACCACTGTCAATTTATGAGGTTATAACTCTGGAACTCTTTAACGAATCCCGCTGATTCTGAGGTTGTTTTTTCGTGACATATTTTACTTCATGTTAGTGGTATAATTTCTACTATATGACTTGTGTTTGTTTATGAAAAAAATGGAAATATGGTGAAAATTTTTAAAGTTTTGCAATCTTCAAACTTTAAATTTTTATGCCCTTAAATCAGAGAGATATGTCACACAAATTTTTTAATTAATAACATTTCCCACATGTCTACTTTACATCAGTACAATTTTGTAACCAAATTTTTTTTTGTTAGGAAGTTATAAGGGTTAACATTTGACCAGCGATTTCTCATTTTTACAACACCATTTTTTTTAGGGACCATATCACATTTAAAGTCATTTTGAGGGGTGTACATGACAGAAAATACCCAAAGTGACACCATTCAAAAAACTGGACCCCTCAAGGTGCTCAAAAAACACATTCATGAAGTTTATTAATCCTTTACGTTCTTAACAGGAACTGAAGCTATATTGTAGGAAAAAATTAACATTTAACTTTTTTTTGCAAAAAATTTACTTCAGAACCAATTTTTTTATTTTCAAAAGTGTTAAAAGAAAAAATGAACCTTAAAATTTGTTGTGCAATTTCTCCTGAATACGCTGATACCCCATAAGTGGAAGTAAACCACTTTTTGGGTGCACGGCAGAGCTCTCACCGGAAGGAGCGCCGTTTGACTTTTTCAATGCAGAATTAGCTGGAATTGAGATCGGACGCAATGTTGAATTTGAAGAGCCCCTGATGTGCCTAAATAGTGGAAACCCCAACAAGTGACCCCATTTTGGAAACTAGACCCCTTAAGGAACTTATCTAGATGTGTGGTGAGCACTTTGAACCCCCAAGTGCTTCACAGAAATTTATAATGCAGAGCCATGAAAATAAAAAATCATTTAAAAAATGATTTTTTAGTCCACTATTTTTTATTTTCACAAGGGTAACAGGAGAAATTGGACCACAAAAGTTGTTGTGCAATTTATCCTGAGTAGGCTGATACCCCATATGTTTGGGTAAACCACTGTTTGGGCACACGTCTGGGCTCGGAAGGGAGGGAGCACCATTTGACTTTTTGAAAATTGGCTGGAATCAATGGTGACGCCATGTCGCGTTTGGAGACCCCCTGATGTGCCTAAATAATGGAAACCCCCCAATTTTAGCTCCAACCCTAATCCCAACACACCTCTAACCCTAATCACAACCCTAGCTTTAATCACAACCTAATCCCTAACCCTAATCACTAACTCTAATCCTAACCCTAACCCTAATTCTAACCCTAACCCTAACCCTAAAATAAGTATATTTTCTTTATTTCATTATATTTCCCTAACTAAGAGGATGATAAAGGGGGGGTTATTTACTATTCTTTTATTTTGATCACTGTGATAGGTTTTATCACAGTGATCAAAATGCAAATTGAATGAATGAATGGAATCTGCAGGCCCTAAGATTCGGCGGGCGCACTGCGCATGCGCCCACCATTTTCTTCCCGGACCAAGAAGACAGCGCCCACCGGAGGTAGGAGGGCCTGAGGACCACTGGGAGGTACCGGGGGGGATCGAGGACCCTATTTCTCTCTTGTCTGATGTGCGATCACATCAGAGGAGAGAGAAATTAAATGGCACATCGGATTTTTTTTTGTCTTTGCGGTCACCGTTATACGGTTAATAACGGCGATTGCAAAAGCGGGGTCATTAATCCCGGCAGCTGAGACCCCGTAGAAAATCCAACTCTATACACTTTTTCCACAGCGCTGTTAATTAACGGCGCTGTGGTTTAAGTACCCTTAACTACTGCCGTTAAAAGGCGTATCTGCGGTCATTAAGGGGTTAAACTGCATCTGCCACCTTTAGGCCCAAGTTTCCAACTTATCCAGATCCATTTGTAGCAATATGATATTTTACTGTGTAAACCTTCTACCAAATCGTTAATAAATATGTTGTAGAGAATAGGTCCCCACACCGACCCCTGTGGTACCCCACTGGTCACAGCGACCCAGTTAGAGAATATACTATTTATACCCACCCTCTGCTTTCTATCACTAAGCCAGTTACTTACCAATTTACACACATGGTGTTCCTGTGCAGGCGTACTTCTCTCTGTGCTGCGACGGAAGTGCAAAGTACTGTAATGCACATGCTGCGGCAAAGGTCAAAAAGTGCAGATTACCTTTAGGTAAAGCGCACTACAGGTGCTGGCCGTACGTTATATTGGGAAAACCTCGTTACAGGTAGGTTTATGATGTTCTATTTAGGTTATGTTCACAACATTTTTGCTGCGGTTTTTATGAAAATTAAAAGCTGCTCTTTAAAGTACCAGTAAAAGCTATGAGATTTCAGAAATCTGATGCAACCGCTTGTTTTTTGCCTGGCACAATTTGAGAACTACAGGGTTTATTTCATCTACAGCAAATGAAGAAAAGACGATCAAGAAATCCCAAACAATTAGAGATAAAGTACAAAAATTTTTTATTAATTGCATAATAACATACAGGGGAGCAAGACAGAAGGACTCCATGCCAATTGGCACTAGTGGGAGCAAAGAGGACACATATGGGTGAAAGAGGGACCAACTTGTGATTAATCCTTTCAAATCTATGATCTGCAAATGCAGAAAACATATATATATATATTGCATGTATTGCAACGTCCCAGTTGGCCAATAAAATGAACAGACAGAAACAATATATCTAAAGTTAGAAAAGCTGCATGAGCAAGATACCATATATCTATCCAAACATGGGATCAATGTACCCTGCAAATGCAGACACAATTTGTACATCAGTGCAGTATTGCGACATCCCAAATGGCTAATCTTACTGGACAGGTAGAAAGACACAACTAAAATTAGAATCACTACATTAACAAGAATGTTAGTATACCTGTTCAGATCCGGGACTACCACCCAGTGCGTTCACCCCCGACGCGTGTTTCGGCTATTGTGCCTTCCTCAAGGGGTGATGGAAAAGGGGAAGTGAGGGGTTTAAAAATAACTATCAACCAATGAAAAATTAAATGCACGGCTGCCATATAATGAAAGAACTAATTCATGGCGCCGCTAACAATTAGCAAAAAGCTACTCACGGTGACGCCCACAGTTGTAAATACTCCCACACTATCCAGAAATGTCTGCCACGTCATATGATTCAACAGCCGCTTATGATTATACCACATAATCGTGGAGTCAAAAAGACGCAACAGCGTCATAGTATGTCATCAAGCAGCGCCCCTCAAGCCTTCATTAACGCGCCCGTTGACGGAGCAACCAGGGAAGCCGGGCGGCGTCGGCGTCAATTGTCAGCTGACGTCACATCATGTGATCGGCCACCATGACAATGAGAGACGCCGAAAGACGCCAGGCATGCCTGGAGATCCGGCAGAGGCGCATACCGGCAGTGAGCACCGGCAGTGAGCATGATATACAGACCAGGCAGATCATGGAATATGTACAAGGGGAAGAAACATGGAAGGTACACCATGCTAGCTATGATTTCCAGATAACAAATACTTGATAACATATAAACAAAAAGAATCTGAATACGGATGGAGAACTTGTATGACAATATAAATGAGTGTGACATATGAAGTATAAGTCCATACACAAATAAGAAGATACAATTGTTAAGATGTTATAATAGATGTGACTAGTATAATCCAAAGCAATGATTATAATTATAATATGGTTAGTACACAGATCAAGATGTAGATATATATACTCTTAACCAATATTATAGT
>JARQOD010009141.1:0-32640 GCA_033576555.1 Oophaga sylvatica | reverse complement strand
TCCCTTGTACCCTGCTGTGTTTTGTCTGCATCCCTAAAAACAGATAAGACATTTTTTCTTTTTGTTTTTGGGCTTTTTTTTTGCATTTTGTCCTGCATTCGGGGGGGGCCCTTGGGGGGTTTTCCCTCCGGGGGTTTTGCCTTCATTTTTTTTTCCCCCCAAAAGATGTTTGTATTTTGCTTTTTCCAGTTTTTTCAGTGGCGGGGGGGTTTTTTTTTTTTGAAAAACCAGAGAATAATTTGGTGGTAGGGTCGTGTGATTCGGGTTTTTTTTGGGGTTTTAGTAGAGTTGGTGCTTTGCGGGGGTTTTTGGGATTGCAAAAACCCCCCTTTTTCCTATCCTTTTTTATTTATTTTTTTTGGGGCCCCACTTTTTGAAAAACACTATTTTCTTTCTGTGTCTGGTTTCATCTTTTTAAAAACCCCCTTTAAAATTGTTTGGGGGCTTTTTATTTTTTTGGGGTTCTGCCCCGGGGGCGAGGGTTTCCTATTTCTATCTTTGGGTTTTGTTAGTTTCTCGGGCTGGGAGAGGGTCTAGGCCCAAACGGGGGGAAAAACCCCTCCCGGCTCCCTCTAGTTGTGGGGTAGTCAGGGTTCAAAAATCTCATAGTTTTAAAATGTTTGGGTTTTATTGCCTTTTTTCCCTGCCCCCTCAGCTACCGAAAAAAAAATTTCCCGGGGGCCCAAAAAAAATTTTTGGAAAAATTGTATGGTACTCCAGAAGGGAAAAAATTTGTGAAAGAAAAAGGTTGTCAAGTTGTCAGAGATATTTTTCTTTTTGTTGCTTTTTTTTCCCCCCCTTTTTTTCTCTGGGTGTTGGGGGGGATCTTTTCTTTTTCAGGGTTTTTTTTGCAAATTGTTGGCCGTTTTGGGATCGCTTGCCACTGGGTTTGGGGGAGTATTGCTTTTTTGGGGCTAGGTTGCTTTTGGGGGAAAACCCTAGGTCCCCCCCCAAAAGATTTGTTTTTGGGGATCGGCAAAATTTTCAGAATTTCAAAAATAATTGTAAATTTTTTTTTCCCCCCTTTAAAAATTTTTGGGCCGGGGGGAAACGCAGCGCAGCAGGTTCAAATTTTCATCTCCCCTGCGCGGCGATCTCGGTTTTTGGGGTTTTTCCCTAAAAACCCCCGGGGATCCTGTTTTGAGTAAAAGTTGATTTCTTTTTCCCCCCCGGCTTTGGGGTATTGTCCGATGACCTAATGCCCTTTATAAAACTAAAAAAAACCTTTTTTTGGCATTAAATCGGGGGCCCCTTTTGCCGTTTTTGGGGTTTTCCTTTTTAGAGTTTCCCCTGGGGGGGGCGGGCCCCCATGAAAAAATTTAAAAAGACGACGTTTTTGGGACCCTTTTTTCCCGGGAAAGGGGTTTTGTCGGGGTTTAAATTTTTTAAAAGGGTGTTATGGTGGGGGTTTCCCGGGCCCCCCCTTTTGGGGCTAAATTTTTTCCCCATGTCATTAGCGATTAAAAATTTACAAACTTTTTCGGAGGGGGAAAAAGTATGCTTTTGGGAAAGGTGTTGCCTTGTGAACCAGCTTCTAAAACCCTTTCAGTGTGATAGAGTGGTTTCGGGGCCCCCGCTTTTAAAGAGTTTCAAAAACGCAATGGGGTTTTTGTTTCTTTTTTGGTGATGCCTCTCTGCTATTTCAGTTGCCCTACGGGGGGGAAGACGTTTTCCCCCGCTCATTTGGGTTTTGGGGGGGGTTTTCCCCGACTTTTTTTTATTTAACTGCCCACTCTGATATGCTCTCTGTCCTTTTTTCTTCGGGCTTTCGTTGATTCTGGAGCAGCTATTCCCTGATGGATTTTTTTTTTTGTAAACGTTGGGGGGTTTCTCTTGATCCCCTACAGAAGTTTTTTTCCCCTACTGGGGATGATTCTCCCCTTTTTTGGGTTTTGAAAAAAAACCCCCCCGTTTTCAACCCAGGTGAAAAGAGGGGGAAAAACCTGACCCCCCGGGAAAAGTGTAAAAATTTTTGGTTCTGTATAATCTGAAAAAACATTATGTGCGGGGTTTTTTTTGGGTTTTACAGTCTCTTAATCCTTTTTGGGGGTTGGGGAAAATCTGGGGTTTTTTAACCATTTGGGGGCCCCCCCAAAAATGTATTAATACCAACACCCCTTTTTTTTTTCTCCCTCCCCCCAGGTCGGAAAATTTTCCCTTTTAAATTTTTGTTTTGATTTTTCTTTTGTGTTTAGGGGAAAGTAAACCCGGATCCTTCCCCCCTTTTCATAGGATTTTTTGGGGACTGCGCTATTGAATTAGTGCCGGGAAAAAAAATTTCCCCCAAAAGGCCCCCTTTTTAAAAAAAAAAACTTGTTTTTTCCGAACGCGCTAGGGGGGCTTAAAAAAAAGGGGGTTTTTTTTGGAGAAGGGTCATATCAGCCCCCTTTTTTCCCCCCTTTTAAAGGCCCCCGGGGTTTTTTTTTTGGGGGCCCAAAAAAAAGAGGTTTTTTTAAAAGGCCTTTGTTTGTTTATCGTCCTTGAAAAATATTACTGTAAAAATATCAATACCCGTTTCCCCTTGATTTCTGACCTGTTTTCCAGGGTAAATAACGTTTTTTTTGGGTTTTCCCAAAGGTTGACCTGGGGGGGCGATAACCTTTTTCCCCCTTAAGAAAGGGGATGGGGGGAAGGGGGGCCCCATTCAATACCCTGAAGGGCTTTTGATTCCCAGTGCCCCCCTTTTTGGGCTCATTTTTCCCCCTTTCCCCTTTTTCTTCCCCCCCTTTTTCATGAATGACTTTTTCAGGGATTTTGGGAAAAATTTCTGATTTTTTTTTTTGGATGATATCTTGTTTTTTTTTTAAAGGGAGGGGGACTCTCTAAAAAACAGGTTTAAAAAACGGTTTCCAGTTTTTTGAGAGAGAATGCTCTTATGTGAAGGGATCAAAGTGTTTTTTGGGTTCAGGGATCTCTTTTTTGGGGAAAATTTAAATTTTTCCCCCTCTGTTTTTAAAAAGGACCGGAAAGGGTTTTTGGCCATCTGTGATTGGGTCCACCCCTTTTTCATTAAAGGTCTTCAGAAAAATTTTTGGGGGGTTTGGGCCCATTTTTATCTTTTAAAATTTTTGGAATTTCTGGGGTTTTTTTTTAAACCAAAACTGATTTGACCAAAAAAGGGTTTGATGGGGGGGAATTTGGCCTCGGGAAAATCCGGCATTTAAGGAACTTAAGCAGAGTTTTCCCCTTCCCCGCTCCTGTTCTACGGCAGCCTGATTTTTCTTTTCCCCTTTCAGGTGGGGTTTGGGGTGCCTATAAAAAATTTGGGGGAGGTTTCCCTTTTGTCCAAAAAGGGGGCCAGGACCTCTAAAAGTAACCCTTGTGCCTTTTTTTTTCCCAAAAAATTTTTTTCCCCTTTAACGAAAAAATTTTCGGGGGAAAAGGGGTTATTGGCCATGAAGTGGGGGTTTTGAAGAGTGGAGAATTGGCGGAAGGGGGGGGAAACCAAACATGGGGGGGTTGGCCCCTTCGGACCTAAGTTTGGGGGCTATCGGGGAAACTGCCAAGCACTAATCCTGACGGGGGGTGGGCCCCTTTTTTTTAAAACTTTTTTTTTTTTTGGTTTTCCTTTTTTCCCTTTGGGATAAGAATGTTAAGGGGATGCCCCCTTTAGGGGTTTCCTTGCGGACTTTCCCCGGGTTATCGATCCTTCTGTTTTTTGAAAAAAGGGGGGTATTTTTTTTTCCCCCATTTCCCCCCCCCCCAAATTTTAGACTTGTTTTTGGGGGGTTCAGGGGGATAGGCCCGGTGTGCCCGGGGGGAAAAAATTTTTTTTTCCCCCGGCCCCGGGGAAAAAAAAAGTGTGATTCTGAAAATTATTTTTCCCATTGGCTGGGAAACCCGTTTTTGGTACCAGAAAATTGGTTAGTCGGTCTTTTGGTGGCCTATTGTTGTGAGGGCAGGGTTTTTTCAGCCTGCGGGACTTCTCTCGCCCCAAAACCTTGTCTGCCTTTTGTGGGTTTTTTGTGCCTTGCCTGTCCCCAAAAGGGCCATGGCCCCCTATCTCTAGGGGTTTCATTTTCCGACTTCCTGTTTCTAAGAATCCCCTCTGGGTTTTTTGTGTTTTTTTTTCCCAAAATTTTTTACATCTTGGCCTTCCCCTTTTTTTGCCTTTTCCCCCTCTGATTGGTGCCGTTGTTCCTTCGACGTGGTTCGGTTTTCCCCCGGGTTTTTCCCGAAAACTTGTGTTGACAAGGAGTCCGTTTGTTTTTCCCCCTTTTGGAGGATTTTTTTTCAAAATGGGTGTTCAATTGTTTTTCCTCGGAAATTTTTTTTTCGCCCAAAGGTCCCAAAAGAGAGAAAAACCGACTTGGGATTATTTAAAAAAATTTTTTTCTGCTGATCAGGAAAGACTGGGTCTCTTTTTTTCCTTTGGGGGAGTTTGTCTTAAATTTTAAAAAAGGGGTCTGCCCTTTGATGGTCCTTTTTTCGTAAATTTTTGGGGGTTTTTTCCCCCGATTTTCTTCAGGGCAGACGGGGTTCTGTCTGTCCAGGGGGTTTTGACTCTGTTTTGGAGCGTTATGCAACAGATTTGGGACCAGGTAGTGGAGAGGTTGTCCCTCTTCAGAGAAGGCCCAGCAGTTTGCTAACGGCATGGACTGGTGGTCCTCGGTTTGGAGTGGGGGACTTGGTCTGGTTGTCCTCAAAAATATTCCTATGGAGTAGCATCCCCTAATTTTTAACCCTAGGTTCATTGGCCCCTTATAAGATCATGGATTTTAATCCTGTTTCTTTTCGTTTGCTTTTTCCAGGGACATTTAAGATCCATAACGTGTTCCACAAGTCCTTGTTGAAGAGGTTTGTTGAGCCAGTGGTTCCTGCTGCTGTCCCTCCTGACCCTTTTTTTGGTAGGGCAATTGGAGTATGGGGTTTGAGAAAATATTGGGATTCTCTTTTTTTCTGACGGAAACTCCAGATTTGGTTAAAAGGGAGAGGTTTTTGTCAGGAAGCAATTTTTGGGGTTTTTTGCTTCGGACATCCATGCTAGGAGACTTATCCGTGCGTATCATAGAACTCACCCTGCCGACCTGGTTGCTCAAATGAGGGTTCGGTGACCCCTCAAGGGGGGGGTACTTTTTGTAATGGGTTTGAGATGAGTTCTGAGAAAGGCTTCCTCTGGTGGTTACAAGCGGTGCTGATCTGTCCAGTGAAGTTGTGAGAATGGAATCAGGTTTTTACTGACTGGTTCTTATTTAGGGAGTCCCCTTTTCCCATCGGGTTGCCGGGTGATCAATTGTTCTGGTCTGGAACCCTTTCATTCCTGTTTTCCCTTGTAGCCTGCTGTGTCGTGTCTGCATCTCCTGTAACAGATAAGACATTTTCTTTTTTTTTGTTTTTGTGCTATATTTTTTGCATTTTGTCCTGCCTTTTTGTGGGGGCCTTCAGGGTCCCCTCCGGGGCTTTTGCCCTCTCAGTTTAGTTCAGCCACTGATTTTTTGTACTTTTGCTTTTTCCAGTTTTTTCAGTGGCTGCTTTTTTTGATTTTGCTACACCGAGATTTAATTTAGGTGGTAGAGGTCGTGTGTTCTCAGGTGTTTTTGAAATTAGTAGGAGTTGGTGCTTTGCAGGGTTTTCTGGGATTGCGTAAGTACCCTTCCTACCCTTTTTCTTTTTTTTTTTAGTTATTTGGGCCCCAGCTTGCTATACTATTTTCTTTCTGTGTCTGTGTTTCATCTTGTTAAACCGCCATTACTTGTTTGGGGCTTTCTATTATTTTGGGGTCGCTCCGGGCAGATGGCTTTCATTTCTATCTTTGGGTGTAGTTAGTTTTCTCGGGCTGTGACAGGCGTTTTTAGGAAACGTAGAACGCTCCCTGCCCTAGTTGTGGGGGTTAGTCAGGTATGCAATTCATGATTCCAAAGCTCTGGTGTATTGCCTTTTTTACCTGCACTCCTCAGCTACCGAAACATAACACCAAATTTGTAGGAAAAAAAGTGTGTCTTATGGTCCGAACAATACGGTAAAAAATGGCAAATATTTTTTACATATTCTCTAAACTTTCACCATCTTTTTATTCATTTTTCAGTTCTTTAGGTCCTTGTTTAGGAACCTTTAGAATAATAATAAAAAAAAAACATCTTAGGTACATTCCTTTCTTGGTGCATTATTTCATGAAGCTTTTTTCTTTGCATCAAAAAAAGCAGCGTATTGCAGTGCCAGCAAATTAAATGGGATTTAAATAATGTCATGCCTGCTGTGCTTCTTTTTAACGCGCGCAAACTGACCTGTTGTGTGTTGTCAAATCCGAGCTTGTCATTTTTTCTTGCCGATACACTGAGATTTTTGCTGGGTTTTGCCATAGACTTGATTTGGAGCAACAAATCCGCAGGTAAAAAAGCACAAGGAGATGTATTTGCACCCAATTAAGAGTATGTGCACACATCAGTAAATTGCTGCGGGTTGATGCTGCGTCCTTGGCAGCGTTTACCGCAGCGGCGAGTGTTAAGCATAGTGGATGGGAGTTCAAAAAAACCCGTGTCCACCAGCGTCATCAACTTCCGCCGAGCATACATGCAACTGTGTCTCCAGACCGCGCATGTCTATTTCTCTTGTAGGATGCTAGTCTCCGCAAGATAATCTCACCCATACAATGTAAATTGGACGCTGTGAATCTGCACGGTTCAGGCCACATGCAAATTCACCTGCATTGAAATAGACGGCAGCTCTTTGGATGACGCGGACAGTGTGTGTCCGAAGTACTGCCAGTTCCTGATCGTTGTCATACCCTCAGTCAAATAAAACTTTGTCAAAGCCCCAATACCAGCAAGTTAAAAACTAAACTAGCTTTTTTTAAAGCAGCCCAACAAGAGACAAAAACACCAATAAAAACACATTTAACAAAAGGCGCACACAAAAACGCAATGAAAAAAACAAGTAATCTAAGGCCGGGCGTCAGACTTTTACAAAAATACGGACCGTATTATACGGCCGTATTACGTCAAAATGTTGCTGGCACACCAATCCATATTTCATGCGTTTTCAGGGTGCGGCGGTATTTGCGCATGTAAAGCATCCGTATGCCCCCTTAAGGCACCCGGGAAAAGCGTATTTTTCTCCAGCCTTGCAAAATGGACTTTTAACGGATTTTAGGCCTGAAAATCATTAAAATCATCAGCAAGGCTATTTTGCCTCTGAATCCGGTTGAAAAACCCCCAATCTTGCCTTTTTTGTGGTCTGCTTGTGTTGGAGGGCTGCTGCTTGGTTGCAACATGTCTGAGAGTCTTCAGTTCACACCAAAAGAACTGTGTGGTACGCTCGGTTTTAGTCCCCCCGTTTTGGGCCCCAACCTTCCCCAGTGATCGTTGATCCGCGAAGGAGGAGGCGAATGTGGGCTTGTCCGCATTTGAGCCAACCACTGAATAATAAAGCTCTTTTTCACCGACTGTATGCATGTCTGCACCTCTTCCATATTATTTTTTTCCCGTTTTGTTGATGACCATTCCCAGATGTTAGGTTTAGTGGGAGATATTTTGGGGCCACGGATCAGTAGCAGGATGCGGAAAGCTATCTGTGCACGGGGAGCGACTTCTCCTTACGCAACGTTGGATTTCTTAGCTACTTACTGTTATGATGATGGTTTGCCACTATTTTTGCTATTGATGATGTGTTTTGTTTCCAGATATTGGTGATTCAAGGGAGCTGTTGATTGCCGTATGTGGAGTCGGGAGAATTTTTTTCCCCCAATGTTTAGTTACTGTTTGCCACTTGTTTTTTTTGCTTCCTCTGGATCAACATGTTAGGGCAGGTTAGGATAGGAATGGGTTGAACAGATGGATTTTAAGTCTTCCTTCAACCTTAATAACTTGTAAAGTACTATTAAATTTTGGTTATTGATGATTTGTTTTACCACTGTTGTCTATTGATGATTGTTTGCCCCCTAGTTGTCTATTGATGATGTTTTTGGGACCACTAGTTGTCTATTGATGATGTGTTTAACCACTATTGTTATTTGATGATGTGTTTTTCCACTAGTTCCATTGACGCTTATGAGTGTTGCAGAAATATCCTCAAAATTTAGCCCATAATGACCTTTAAAAACCAGAACAATCATGTGAAATTGACATTACAGTAAAATGGTACTTGCCCACAAGTAAGTTATACATTTTTTTGGACATTCAGTCATGTAAGGGTTATGTTTGTGTGTTTTATTAATCTTTCTGCATCTACATTGATTGTTCTCTGTACATTGGGTTATTGTGTTCTTAACTATGGCATATCCTATTCCACACTCCATCTGCATTTTTGTATGGGGACGTCTAACATCTTGCCATTGTTGTGATACCTGCTCAAAAACTGTGTTACATACTTCAACAACGGTGAGGCTGAGCCAAAGATGGAAGAGTGGAGAGGATTGCCAGGGGATTTGAGGAACAATGCAACTTCCCATATTCCATAGTCTCTGTCGGGGTTAATGGTCAAAAACACATGTATTTGTGTTTGACTACAAAGAAGTAAGAAAAAAGACTCCATACTTTTTAAAAAAATAGACCTTATATATGTAAACTGGCACTTTGGTTTGTGAAATCAATTAGTTTTCATATGGTATATTTCGTTACATCACAATAGTGTAAGTGTGCAGTCTTACACAAGGAAAAAAATAAGGCATCACAACATTACAAATTATTCCATACCAATAGTGACTATGGGTAATGCTATCATATGTTACACATATGTTTGTTTGACAAGATTATACTACTTTAAATATGCAGTAGCCACATGGAGTGAAATTACATGTAACCAAATAAACAACTTTCACTACCACTAGTGAGCACCATATCTGCCCATATGGTTAGGTTTGTAAGACTAGACTAATGCAATGATGCATTAGCCAACAATTTTTACAGGGATGGGGACAAAATAACAAACATTGGTAGAAATTATATATCTAACGAAATAATAATATTTTCCCATATCCCACATACCAGCAGCTAAGTCCATATGGTATTTGTAGGCATTCAGATTAGTGCAAATAATGCGTTATAACAACATGTTGTTAAAATAAATGATAAAAAATACTACGATTTCTCGCAATTGGAGCAGATAATGAAAATAATATAGGTTGACTATGCCTAGTGAACAGCATATTGCTAGCATATGTTGTTTACAGCCATCTAAAATTCCTGCTAATGTGGTTAGACACAATAGGAGTTTAAAGTAAATATAAAACCATTACTAACTGGTTTTTCAATCCAAAAATATACTTTACATACTAAAATCACAGCTGGTGGTATGTGGGTGGGGGTTGGCGGCTTCCCAGCATCTCTTTGTGGTTGGCTTGGATCACCACCTTGACCATCCCCAGTTGGGTAGATTTTCATGCCCCTGAGCTAACATTGGCCATGGTCAGGTTGGTGCATGGGCACATTGCCATACAGATAAGGGAGATTATATTCCTGTGTAAGATGATACCCACGAGACTCATAGCCCCCAATATGACCATGTTGGAGCAACATGCAACATTGGATCTGTAAAGTGGTCATATTGGGAAGTCTGATTATAGGCAGCCATTTGACCCTGCTGTTGCCAACGTTGTTTCTGGGGGAAATGGGTAGATGTGTAGGCGCCTGTGCAGGAGGATCATCAGATCTGTTGGGAAAGGAAAGAGGATTAGAACATGTTTGAGAAGTGTGACCCTAAACTGCATATGTGGTATGTTGTGTGATGTATAATACTTATGGTTTGAGATCCAGAATATGTGGAAGAAAACCCAGCCTGTCAAAGTAAATGTACTTTCGCTTTCTGGGTGCTGCTGACCCTCTCTTGGCCCTCTGCTGGCGTTGGCGCCTGTATTGGTCGCGGATGCTTCTCCATCTTCTCATAACATCATCCACTGCAATGACACATATAATGTAATCATTTAGCTAGCTGGACAAAGCCTAATTATTCTGCAGACACGTTATATAGTCATGGGGTCTAGTAGGATGGGACTATATGATAAAATAAGGAAAATAAATGGGGGGCTAATTCTGCGCTAGATCTACGCTGTTAGCATTGACACAATTGTCACAAAATCATGTAACTTACTGATTCGCTGATGCTTCTCGCGTGGGCTGTCGCCAAAGTGGGAAACATCTGCCCACAGATGCGCCTCCATGCCGCCTCTTTCCTTGCGCGTTCGCGTAATGTGCATCTCTTTTGTGGCACATTTCGGCCCTCTCCTGCAGCAAGAGTCTCAACATGTCCCATTGATGTGCGTAGGCATCATGGCCGACGCCGTGGAAGCGTCCTTCCGGGATGTCTGGCGCTCTTTTTGAGCTAATTTACATGTGTCATGCTTCCTGCTGCATGTGTTGCACCATTTCCTGTGAGCTGCAGAAGTCTTCCGTATTTCTCGCAAGTCACACGCCTGGTCCGTGTGTAATCCGTTGTTTTCTCGCACCCATAGACTTTCATTGGCGTACAACGGGCGTAATTTGCGTACAATCGCACCATGCTGCAGGTGTCTCACACCGTAAGATACGGCCGAGAAAAAGACGCATGATCAGAGCTGCCCTATAGAGAAATATGGGTCCGTGTGTAATGCGTGGTTTTCACGCCTCAGACTCGTCTGTATTCCTACCTAGTGTGACACTGGCCTAATGTAAAAAATAGCAGAAATTCTGCAATGTCGAACACTCGCCAAAAGCTCATCGTCGGAACATAGCCTTAATTTAAATATAATAATTAAGTGTAAGGCTATGTTCACATGCAGCATTTTTGCAGCATTTTTTGCTGTATGTTTTCATGCAAAGTAAAATACAAATTACCATACCAGTAAAAGCTATAAGATTTCAGAAATGTCATGCAAACACTTTTTAACCTGCAGCATGTTAATTCTTTTAGCATTTTTTTCACCCATAAAAAGCAATGAGAAAGTGTAAAAAAAAACCTGCAAAAAATTAAACAAATGTTTTCATTGCGTTTTTTTAATACTAATGTTATTAAACATGTACAGTAAACAAAGAGAAGATGTACACTGTCAAATGCTGTGGGAAAATGTTGCAAAAATGCATTTTCAGTGCAGCGTTCTTACTGCCAAGAGAGTAGGTTTTGGCTGCAGAAAAAAATACGTGTTACCATAGCCTAAATCAAAGAAAAGGTAGAGGAGGGAGATGCAGCTGCATTTTTTCTTTCTCAGTATGAATTTGAAACCTCATGTTATTTTCCTATTGAACTGACGAATATAACATATCTTACGCACCTTACTTCATCAGGACACTCCTGACTCTGCTGGCTGCGCATCTTACTCGAGTTTTTTATTTTCTTACATTTTATTTCCCTATAAAAAGATGCCTGTCAGTCAGGTGGGGAGAGGTCAGTGTGGAGGAGCAAGGGGGACGCTTCACTCGGAGTCTGACACTTTAAAATTAGAGTTTTTCTGAAACATTGAAGTGTTTTAGAGTAAAATATAGTTTACAGTGAGTCTGTAAGTATTTTGTTCTTCCCGTGGTTAGGGCAGCGTGACTAGCAATCAGGTCCTTTTATATAGTCTTACTGACCATCTGAGTCATCTAAAAATCATTGGTCCCAAGGCAAATTTGTAACAATAGTGAAAATGAGAGTAATGCTCTCTGGCTCTGCAAGCTCTGGATAACTTAGGAGGACAGAAAGTGAAATATCCATCCAAGGACATTGGAACACTGCCCAAGACAGGTGAACACAGGTAAAGGTGCTTAACTTATAGTAAGAAATATATTGTATTGAGGTCGGAAAAAATATACCTCAATACCAAAAGAAGTGATAAAAGCATAAAAATGCTGATCCGAGCAGATGAAAACCCAGTCGGTAATTACCATTTCGCATGAACACACGATTTCTCCTTTGTAATAGTAATCATCAGCTATCAAAGGTCACTTGTATTGGCCTCATGTTGGACAACGTGACCTTCTGGGCCAGTTTAGGCTGTATGACGTGAGTATAATCAATAACTTCTTCACACCGTATGGTTATATAAAACTTTGATATGTACAGATGTGTCCTCCCTTACCTTTTCTTGAATTTAGATGTGGACTCAAGTGTCTCATTTAAAAAAAAACCTCAAAGCAACATAGTAGTAAAACCCTTGAAAGGCTACAACTCACAGCACAATTAATGGGTGCCACTGTTGTGAATGTGCTAAAAATGGTTTCTGAGCAGAGGCTCCCTCTGGTGGTTACTGACAGTACTGAACCTTTCAGCGAGGAGTGGCAATCTGGGATCACGGATTGGTCTGATATAAGGGAGGTTCTCTCCCATGATGGTTGCCGGTGATCAATTGTTCTTGTCTCTATTGTGGTTCGTGGTTCATTTGGAAGCTTGCTGAGTCTTGCCTGCATCTTCTGCTATCAGATAAGATATTTTCTGCTTTTATTTTTGTGCTTGCTTTTTGCATTGTTCCCTGCACTTCTGTGGAGGTCAGCCAGGTCCCTCCGGGGGGCTTGTGCTTCTCTCAGTTTGTCTGGAGCCACTGTTGTTTGCTCATTTGCTTTTTCCTGTTTTTTCAGTGGCTGCGGCTTAGTTTTGTTACACCACAGAACTGATTTAGGTGGTAGAGTGTTGTGAATGTGCTAGAAATGAATTCTGAGCTGAAGCTCCCTCTGGTGGTTACAAACAGTACTGAACTATTCAATGAAGATTGTGAAGATTGGCGATCAGGTGTTACTGACTGGTCTTATATAAGGGAGGTTCCCTCCCATCAGGGTTGCCGGTGATCAATTGTTCTGGTCTCTACTTTTGTTCCTGGTTCACTTTGAAGCTTGCTGTTTCGTGCCTGCATCTTCTGCTATCAGATAAGACATTTTCTTCTTTTGTTTTTTGTGCTTGCTTTTTGCATTTTGTCCTGCACTTCTGTGGGGGTCTGCCAGGTCCCCTCCGGGGCTTGTGCCCTCTCAGTTTAGTTCAGCCAGTTGTTTGTTCATTTGCCTTTTCCAGCTTTTTCAGTGGTTGCTGTTTAGTTTTGTTAACACCAGAGAACTAATTTAGGTGGTAGAGGTCGTGTGATCTCAGGTGTTTTTGCAATTAGTGTGTTGGTATTTTTTTAGGGTTTTTTTGGATTGCAGTAAGTGACCTTCCTATCCTTTTCTTTCTAGGAAGATTGGGCCCCAACGTTTGCTCAAACTGTTTTCTATCTGTGTCTGTGTTTCCTCTTGTCTAACCGCCATTACATGTTTGGGGCTTCCTATGTTCTTTGGGGATCTGCTCCGGGCAGATAGTTTTCCTCTTTCTATCTTTAGGTGTAGTTAGTTTCTCAGGCTGTGACGAGGCGTCTAGGACCAATGTAGGTACGCTCCACGGCTGCCTTTAGTTGTGGTGGTTAGTCAGGGTACTGCAATCCAATAGATTCCAACCTCTCTGGTGTATTGCCTTTTTGCCTGCTCTCCTCAGCTACCAAATCATAACAGTAGAGGTCGTGTGATCTCAGGTGTTTTTGCAATCAGTAGTGTTTGTTTTTTTAGGGTTTTTTTTGGATTGCAGTGAGTATCCTTTCCTGTACTTTTCTGTCTAGACAGATTGGGCCCCAGCGTTTGCTCATTCCATTTTATGTCTGTGTCCGTGCTCCCCTTGTCTAACCGTCATTACATGTTTGAGGGCTTCCTATTTTCTTTGGGGATCTGCTCCAGGGCAGATAGCTTTCATCTTTCTGCCTTTAGGTGTAGTTATCTCTCAGGCTGTGACAAGGCGTCTAGGATCAACGTAGGAACGCTCCACGGTTACCTCTAGTTGTATGGTTAGTTCAGGTTACTGCAATCCAATAGGTTCCAGCCTCTCTGGTGTATTGCCATTTTTGCTTACTCTCCTCAGCTACCTAAACATAACATGCCACACACGGAGACATACAGCAGCAACATCTTGTGAGTTGTGACACCTTCAGGCTATGTGCACATGTTGAGGATTTTTTGCGTTTTTTAGCGTTTTTGAGGCGGTTTTTCCGCTGCAAAAATGCTGAAAAAACGCGTGCATTCTATTAGTAGAATGCATTCTTCAATTTTTGTGCACATGCTGCATTTTTTTCCAGGAAAAAAATGCAGCATGTTCATTCTTTTTCTGGAATCGCGGCGATTCTGCCACCATAGGAAGGCATTGAACCGCTTACTTTCCACATGTGGCTATGTCCACCATGCACAAAGTAAGCGGTTAAAGTGCGGATGGTACCCAGGGTCTGGAGTAGAGGAGACTCTCCTCTAGGCCCTGGGTACCATATCCATGTTAAAATAATAATTAAAATAAAAAATCGTGATATTCTCACCTTCCGGCGGCCCCCGCAGTCTTCCCGCTCCTCAGCGACGCTCCCGGCAACTCCCATTCCCAGGGATGCTTAGCGACAATGACCCCAGATGACGTAGCGGTCTCGCGTGATGCTACGTCATCTGGGGTCATTGTCGCTAAGCATCCCTGGGAACGGAACTTGCCGGGAGCGTCGCGAGGTCCAGGAAGGCTGCGGAGGCCGCCGGAAGGTGAGAATATCACGACTTATTTTTTTTATATTATTATTTTTAACATTAGATCTTTTTACTATTGATGAGGCATTTGAAAATCAATAGTAGAAAGTTGCTCACACTTGTCAAACACTATTTTTGACTCTTGTGACCAACCTGTCAATAAGTTTTCCAAGCGATGCTACAGATCGCTTAGAAAACGCTAGCATTCTGCAAGCTAATTACGCTTGCAAAACGCTAGTTTCTGGCGGGAATACGCATACCTATAAAATGCGTATTTCCCGCGGCAGGGAAGTGCGGGATTGTCGCGGAAATTTCCGCAGCAATTCCCGAACGTGTGCACATAGCCTCACATCATGCTTTTTTAAAAAAAATAAGAAATCTGACAATTCTGCACCACATATCTCTGAATATTTTGTGGTAAAAACAAAAGTTTAGGAAGGACATCTGTACCCAAAATTCTACATACAACTAATACTAAATAACAACTGACACCATGTAATGAGTATATTATTTACATTTCATCCATTATCTTCTATAGATGATTATCCCCAGGATCATCAAGAAGAACAAATTGTTCCAGGCATCGGAGAGGATAAATGTGACATGCCAAAAGTCATTGAAAACACTCCTCTAAGTGACTGCCAGATGGAGAAATGCCAGAATGTCTCAGTGGATGGAACCAGTGTGGAACTAAAGTGTGGAATGAAGCATAGCCATAAGTGTCGTAGTAAAGGAACTTGCTACTATGGTTTTATCTCATGTCCAAGTACCTTTGCACAAGCTCAGGTTTGTGTCAGTTTTGGATATAATTTAGGTTGTAAGAATTTATTGTATTAAATTAAATACTTAAGCAAAAACTAAAGGATTTTCAGAATTGTAAAGAAACCTTTAAGGGGTTATTGATGGCGATATGAAGAGTGAATGGTGGATTCCTAGCTCCTGATCACACCACCAATAAGCAGAATAAAGGGGCACAGTGCGCCAGGAGGCTGCTTCCTGGTATTGTCTAGAACTAAATCTTGTATGTAAGAGAGGTACAACATCTTGTATTCCAGAGCAGATATTCCAGAGAAATTCATGTTTTTCTTATATGTAAATGAGTTGGCCAGGCATGAAAATATGCCACCAAAGCTTATTTTAAATGAAAGTGGAAGTTATCAGTGTGAGACATGTAGATCAGGAGAACAGACTGTCAGTCATTACATGCCTCACACTGGTATGTTCACTGCTCATTTATATCTTTGAAAAACTTAGATTCCTTGGATAAAAGACATCGGATCACAGATATCAAAGTAAAATTTTATCCAGTTTCCAATTGCCTGCATGCCCATATAGACGGCTTAGGGAGATTGATCCTACTGACAGATTCCCTCTAAGTAAAGTAAATTTATAAAACAATTACTATTTAAACTTAAAACTAAAAAATTTATACTGGCGCAACCTAGAAAAATAAGTAGGGCAGGTACATAGGTATGTGCACCTGTGCATAAACCAAACAATAAAAGTGCACACTTGCACATGCACACACCTGCGGAGGCTGCAGGGGTTAAATCAGCTACTGTGCACCGCTGATGTGTCGACCCGCCACCACAATTGTGGATTACCAGGGCAATGGGGTACTCAGAGCCGAGCCCGTAGAAGTCTATGGGGATTGTCACAGGTAGCTGTGGCTCGGTCTGTGGCCCTGGCGGTCTGGCGTATGTTGGGGGGAATATTTACAGGGGATTTGATTTATATACAGTTCGTGACGCCACCTGTAGTCTTCTGGTAATTTGTACCAGCGCTGCTGTAGATCTCTGAGGGGATGGTGAGGCAGCTAGATGTCGGGTCCCCTACAGGTGGGACTGGTCCCTCAAAGTCTATGAAGTTAGTGAAGTCGGGTGCAGATAAATAACACAGTCTCACACGGTCAGCGTCTTTCCATACCTTTACTTGTAAGATGTTCAGGCAGGTCCCAGGGAGGCTGATCCAAGGAGAGTGTATTTTGAGACAGCAGCTGGACAAGTTAGGGGCCTCCTTTACTTTCAACACGATGAGTACAACCAGCCTGAAGCGTAGTTCCCTCAATAACTCCAGCTAATCCATAGCTGTACTGCCCAGTCAGTTTTGTGGTAGGAGCCTTCCTGTGAGAGAGCTGAATTCCTATCTTGCTGATCAGGCTCAAAGTCTTCACTCCCCTGACCCCAGTTACGTACTGACTATTTGGGGCTGTTTGCCGCGACCTAAGGTCCGGTAAATCCCTGGTTTTCTTACCACTATGCTTGAAGCTAATAGTGATCCTTCGGTCCCCAGTGACCGGTTACAACGTGCAGGACTTCTTCAATCCAAAAGCACTTTTCCAATAATCTTTCCACTGTGCCTTTCGCCTTGTCCTCGCTGGTAGCATAAACACTCACACTTGCAAAAAGTCATGTAATCACTCCCTTCTTCTCTTCCTTTAGAGTTAGTTCCAGATTCTCAGTTATCCACTAGGCAGGAGCACGTCTCTGAACCTTTCACTGTCCTTGAGACAGGTGACTGAAGTATTTCTGCACTAAGCTCTTCTTTCTTTGTCAATGTATTCAGGTGAGGTACAGCTCTGACCAGGCTGAGGGGATCTATATCTCGCCCGTACTGGCCTCCACTTTCTGAACTGATGAAGACCCAGGCTGGACTGCTTCCTCCCTCCTAGTTCCAGCTAGACTCCACACGTCTGCTCTGTCCGAAGACAGGAAACCGACTACTCTTATCACTCAACCAATACACCCTGACCACTCCCTAACAAGTAACTACACTACCCTAAGGGTGTGTCTAGTGTATGTTGAGTGAATGGGTATTGAGCATTAAACTGCTGTCTCGCCACACACTCTCCAGGGTACTGCGTGTGCCTAACACCAGGGCTACACATTCCCCCATGGTAAAAGACAGCACTCCCGGGCTGTAAAATACAAAGAGACATTTTGTTTATGCATGAAAACATTAACAATAACATTAATTCGTCCCATCCGGGAGGTGAGGATGTCTTGAACGTTGCAAACAACAAAACATTATATATATAAAAATACAAAAGTATTAAGGCATCAAAACATTCAATAAATATACAGTATTCTTGTGAAGGACCCGCACCAAACCTTCAACGTGGGTCCTGGGTGGGCTGCAGGACATCCGAATGCAGACCTCACTCAGTGCCACACCACACGGGTTTTTGTATTCAGAGGTAGTTGTGCTGGTTTTATGTAAAACCAAGATAAAGCACCGAAGCGCAACTATATACAAATAAGTTCTGGGCTGGCACAGTCCTCAACCTCAAAGTCCATTGTAAAACGAAGACACAGATATAATATCACATTATAATAATACTAAAGTGCAAAACTTTTTCTGGTTACCCAGCCGGGCATTCTACTGTTAGAAATATATATATATATGTTATATACGTTATACTCTTCAACTTGTGCAAAAATTTGTAAACATTCTTAAACTTTCTACAACTTTACTTATGGTAGACCCTATATGGATCTCACCGATTCTTCTTTACTATTTATTCATTTTCAAATACACTTTCCACCCCGGGGGCTGGAACAATGCAATGGTCCCTAGATCCCATTACTAACAAGTCATGCGCTGCTATTAGGGTCTGGGTCGCCACAGTTCTCGTGCGAACCTCTAGGGGCGCAACGGGTACCTTCTCCTCACGAGACACCGATTGCGTTTCAATCACAGTTAACGATATGGACCGTGTCATGGATTGCGATTGAGACTGGGTCGTGTAGTTGCGATGTAGATATTGCTTTAATTTGCGATGAACTTGCAGGGGGCGATGCTGGGGCACGGCCGGATACTGCTTGAGCTGGAGACGGGGACGCTGCAGTAGTGATGACGTTACCTGCGTCGGGGACGGGGTCACGGACGATGGTGACGTTAAGGGCATACCATCCCTTCATTCCCCAGTGCCGTGTATACGTGACAATGTCTCCATTTACTAAGTCCCTCCCGGGATGGCCTTGCGGTAGGTGGGATTCTACGTCCCTGCGACTAACAAAGACCCCTGGGTAGAGGCCCGGTTCACGGATGAAGCCCCAGCCCTTCCGGAGCTGGAACTCAGTCACACACCCCTGCCGCCGCGGTTCCCTCAGGGTACCTTTCTCTCTCCGGACACTCTCCTTGTCCGCGATCAGCTCTGCATGTTGCCGCTGACGATTCCGCTGAGCTTCCCGCTCTTCCTCCTGCTGGCGTTTCTGCTTCTCCTCACGACGCTGCCACTCATATTCCCACTGGGCGGTGTAGGCGACGTCATCCAGGCGCGCCATCTCGTCCCAGTCGACGTCTGGTAACGACGGACAGGACCCCTCCGGTGTCCCTGTCGGGGACCGATCATCTGCTGCGGCCTCCTGGCCGGGCGGGCGTTCCGGAACTGGCGGTACCTCCTCAACCTCCTTCGCCTCCACCGCTTCACCGGTGGGATCAGGATCGGTACTTTCGGGGGCAGCCTCCGGTTGCTCCTTCGCCTTGGGCAGCAGAATCTTCGGTAACTCGAATCGTGGGGGGTCGTTGAGGGGAGAGATCACCGCGTCCCACAGCCGCCGCTGCTCCAGGGTACGCCGGCGTCTCTCGATCTCTTCAAATCCAGGTTGGTGCTGGACCATCTTCTTCAGGCGTGCATTTTCTTCCTGAATTTCTAGCAACGCCTGCTGCAGGTGCAGGACCACGGATAACTCCGGTGCTGGTGGCAGCTTGGATGGGGCACGGGGCCTGCCTTCCTCCGCTTCCCTGCTCGGCTGCACACGTCCTGCTTCCATGATGTTCCAGAAGATTCCTTCTTCTTCCTCCAGAGACATCCGGTCTCTTCCGTGGAGGCGGGGTTTGCGTCTCCTCCTCCTCGCAGGGAAGGTGAAGAGGAGGCGGACCTCCTTTGCTGTAGGGCAGGATCGCATATTGTAATAGCACTTTGAGAGGGCAGGCATTTTCTTCGCGCCACAGGGGGGTAGACGCCCACGAAGGTACGCCCACCTTCTTCTCCAGCGCCTGAAGGCGCGAATATGGCGACAAAGATGGCGATTTTTGGCGCCAAAAGTGCAAACAGTCCTTTTCACAAAAACAACTCCATAGGCACACAGGGCTCGTAATTTTGCGAGTTTCGTATCCTGTTCGTGACGCCAAAGTTTTGTGTCGACCCGCCACCACAATTGTGGATTACCAGGGCAATGGGGTACTCAGAGCCGAGCCCGTAGAAGTCTATGGGGATTGTCACAGGTAGCTGTGGCTCGGTCTGTGGCCCTGGCGGTCTGGCGTATGTTGGGGGGAATATTTACAGGGGATTTGATTTATATACAGTTCGTGACGCCACCTGTAGTCTTCTGGTAATTTGTACCAGCGCTGCTGTAGATCTCTGAGGGGATGGTGAGGCAGCTAGATGTCGGGTCCCCTACAGGTGGGACTGGTCCCTCAAAGTCTATGAAGTTAGTGAAGTCGGGTGCAGATAAATAACACAGTCTCACACGGTCAGCGTCTTTCCATACCTTTACTTGTAAGATGTTCAGGCAGGTCCCAGGGAGGCTGATCCAAGGAGAGTGTATTTTGAGACAGCAGCTGGACAAGTTAGGGGCCTCCTTTACTTTCAACACGATGAGTACAACCAGCCTGAAGCGTAGTTCCCTCAATAACTCCAGCTAATCCATAGCTGTACTGCCCAGTCAGTTTTGTGGTAGGAGCCTTCCTGTGAGAGAGCTGAATTCCTATCTTGCTGATCAGGCTCAAAGTCTTCACTCCCCCTGACCCCAGTTACGTACTGACTATTTGGGGCTGTTTGCCGCGACCTAAGGTCCGGTAAATCCCTGGTTTTCTTACCACTATGCTTGAAGCTAATAGTGATCCTTCGGTCCCCAGTGACCGGTTACAACGTGCAGGACTTCTTCAATCCAAAAGCACTTTTCCAATAATCTTTCCACTGTGCCTTTCGCCTTGTCCTCGCTGGTAGCATAAACACTCACACTTGCAAAAAGTCATGTAATCACTCCCTTCTTCTCTTCCTTTAGAGTTAGTTCCAGATTCTCAGTTATCCACTAGGCAGGAGCACGTCTCTGAACCTTTCACTGTCCTTGAGACAGGTGACTGAAGTATTTCTGCACTAAGCTCTTCTTTCTTTGTCAATGTATTCAGGTGAGGTACAGCTCTGACCAGGCTGAGGGGATCTATATCTCGCCCGTACTGGCCTCCACTTTCTGAACTGATGAAGACCCAGGCTGGACTGCTTCCTCCCTCCTAGTTCCAGCTAGACTCCACACGTCTGCTCTGTCCGAAGACAGGAAACCGACTACTCTTATCACTCAACCAATACACCCTGACCACTCCCTAACAAGTAACTACACTACCCTAAGGGTGTGTCTAGTGTATGTTGAGTGAATGGGTATTGAGCATTAAACTGCTGTCTCGCCACACACTCTCCAGGGTACTGCGTGTGC
This sequence comes from Oophaga sylvatica, assembly GCA_033576555.1. Classification (NCBI taxonomy): domain Eukaryota; kingdom Metazoa; phylum Chordata; class Amphibia; order Anura; family Dendrobatidae; genus Oophaga; species Oophaga sylvatica. The sequence continues at coordinate 11,807 of JARQOD010009141.1, read as the reverse complement.
CTAACACCAGGGCTACACACTGACTAGAGGAACAAAAAAGTGGATAAATAATAAAACAATAACCCCTGCGCTTCCAATAAGGGTGCAATTAAAAAATGGCTTTAAATTGTCCACACATAAATTAATACTAACAAGTTATATAGACGCCTGAACGAGATGACTACAAATAATTGTCAATGAAATGCCTGATGAAAATAGAAGGTGACTTACTTGTTTCCTATATGCTGTAAATCTGGCGTTTGAGTGTGGGAACTCGTCTGTCAGGGGATGTGCATATGCTCAGACCGTGCGTTGATGGTATGGTTGGTAGTCAGGAGATCCTGCAAGGGAGCTTCCCCCTATGAGGCAGGAGAACTCCTGAACTGCCGCGCAGTTAAGACAATGAGCCGCGGCTACCTCCGGCCAAGAGGCGCTGCTTGAAGAGAGCGAGAAAGACAGGGAGGGAGAATGGAACGCGGGTGACGTCACCACGGTACGGGAGCTAGAAAAGGTCAAAATACACATGAGTGTATTATGTGTGGGCCATTTAAAGCCATTTTTTAATTGCACCCTTATTGGAAGCGCAGGGGTTATTGTTTTACTATTTAAACTTGTTAGCTTTGCAAATAATTAATCTGACTGCAGCTTATATTGAGCACTGCGAGATGTTAGATACAGCAGGGGGAAGTGTCGTGCCCGAGGGGCCGTGGGGTACTCGATACTGAGCCTGTTAACTTCAATGGGAGATGTCGCGGCGGCGGTGACCCGGTCCGTGTCCCCGGGCCGTCAATTAAAAGGGGATAGAATTGAATGGGGATAAAGTTTATGTAGTGATTAGTGACGCCAGTTGGAGTGTTCGACTGTAGTATAGCCGGCACTGCAGAGGATTCCTGGGGGAGTAGATGGTGATGGCAGTGCAGATGTTGAAACCCTCTCCAACCAGGGCAGGTAGAGGTTATATTTGGGAATGATACTGATGAATGCAGCAGAGAGAGATGTGCGTCGCTGAAATAACTCTAGGAGACAGTCCGTATGCAGTTTCATGGTTTTACTCACAGTCTGTTGCTAGCAAGACAAATGCCTGCCTGGTACTATGTCCTCCGGGTGAGGGATCCAGCCACCCCCAGGTAACTCGGTCGCACTTGTCCAGGACTCCCGTTCTGTGGGTTCCTTTCCTGGCCGTCTCTCTCTGTGCTATTCCACTCCTCTATTCCTAGCACCTCACCACGCAGTATCTCAGTCCAGAAGCTGTGGACCCTGTCGGGTAACAGATTAATTCTGTGCATCCTTGGCCCTATGTAACTTCCTTCCTGGAGATGGTGCTGGTGGTTGGTAGCAATGACCCATAACGTGATCACCGCCGTCGGCTTGCTAGCGGGGCCTGAAGGTTTCCCACTAGTCTAGGGGCCGATACCCTTGTGGCCTGGTCCTTCCAATCCCGGAGAGGGCCACGGATGGAATATTCACTGTCCGTGCCCAAGGACCCCTTCCCTCACTTCTCCAGAAGCTCCTCAGTCTCTTTCTCTCTTCACTTAGGGGACGAGCTCCTATCAGCTTGAGCTCTCCTCTCACTCTCCTCACAGGAAGTGCTGCTGCTTTCTTAACTTCTCTCCTCCTCATCAGCTACTGCTAACTCCACCCACCCATACACCCCTTGCTAACCAGCCTGGGATGAGGCCATCCTCCCGTAGGTTACGACGATATGCCCAGCTGATATGGTGTGTGTCGGATGCAGGTGTTGGAGTCCTAGGGTTGCTCCTTCCTTACCTGGAAGTGGGGTATCACACCTCTGGGTGAAGTGCAACACCTCTATGGTGACTGAACCCTCAGGGGCGCCACAGAAGGAGACTGAAGAGCTCTTCAATCAGACTAGGTGGGGAAGATTGAGGTTAGCACATGAATATTTGGATTAATGGGTTCTCTAGCTATTTTTTGGAGTGAAAACTCTTAAAAAGCAGATATTAGAGTTGAATAAAAGGATTTGCACTTCCCTAGCTTGGAATCCATATGAGTTTTCCACGGCAGACTGGCCAGGGCAGACTTCACTTCTCTGCTTTCCATCATCAGTCAAGCTCCACAGGCACCATGTATGCTTACTAGACCCATGACATCATGTTACGGTTTGACACATATTATGAGGTCTAGTACCCAGGCCTCTCGAGATGCCATGGCAGTGTGGCCCCTAGTAAGCACAAAAGGCACCCAGGATGCTGGGTTATGGAGGCTGTGCACAAAAGTTAGGATTACTCTGCTACAGAGGACAAGTCCACACCCTGGACCAGGGCAGCAGAAATCTTTTTTCTCAACTCTAGTGGTCACTCAGACAGAGATTTTCAAAGTAAGTACATCAACCTCATAGGGTCTAAGAGATCTAATAATGTTTGCAGTTTGTATTGTATTGTGATATTGGCTTAAATGTTTACAATTGGTGTTAGCTGGAGGTGTAAGAAGTAGGCAGTCAACGGATTTCAAAATAGCATCTCTAATTTATCACTTCTTGTATCTGTAAAAATCATATTTGAAAGAATGATGCACACATATTAATTTTTTTTTTTTTATTGTGGATTAAGGAATATTGCCGTTGTCATCGTGGAAGTCTAAGCTCCATACACAATTATTGTGTTAATAATTATGTGACAAGTCAGGCTCAAAGTAACCAGTTTACACACTTGTGGATCGGTGTCTATAAAAACTGCAGTGTAAGTATCTGGGAAAGGGACCTCTTCTTCTAGTAAATACACTTTAATGGTACCAAATAATTATAATGGTATAATTATATACCATATAATGACTATATGAAAACTGATGACTATATGAATTATAGTAAAATATGATACTATATGACATAATTAATATAATATTTGGAAACAGTGTGAGAACTTACTCTGGTTATGGACTGGAGTAAGATTTCTGCTGTGGCTCATGTCACAGGTTAAACACTCCTGATTCATTAAGTATGGCTAGTAATGAATCAGGATTTTCTAACTCAAACACACCGCCGGTCTTGATGAATCAGGGCCATAGAGTCTATGTATAAGATGACATAAAGGGGTTGGACAAAATAATGGAAACACCTGGAGACATCAACAAAAGTGAGTTTAATATGGTGTAGGTCCACCTTTTGCGGCGATTACAGTCTCAATTCTCCGAGGTATGGATTCATACAAGGTATGAATTGTTTCCAAAGGAATTTTAGCCCATTCTTCAGTTAAAACACCCTCCAGTTCTTTGAGCGACGATGGCGGCGAAAATCTACGTCTAACTTGAATCCCTAAAATCGACCATAAATGCTCAATAATGTTGAGGTCTGGGGATTGTGGGGGCCAGATGAGATGCTCAACTTCATTAGAATGTTCCTCGTGCCATGCGTTAACGATTCTAGCTGTATGAATTGGTGCATTATCATCCTGAAAGATGGCGTTCCCCTCCGGGAACAGTGTTTGAACCATAGGATGCACTTGGTCGCCCAAAATGCCTAAATAATCGCGGCTGTTAATTCTTCCATGAATGGATATCATTGGCCCGGCAGATCTCCACGAAATAGCACCCCAGATCATCACAGAACCTCCGCCATGTGTTACGTTTGGGAGAAGGCAGTCTGGATGGAATGCTTCTTTCGGCTATCTCCAAACATACACGCGGCCGGAGGTCGGAAATAGGGTAAACGATGATTCGTCTGAGAATATCACATGTTTCCACGCTCGAGGGACCAATTCTGGAGGTTTCTACACCACTCTAAACGCTTGGAAACATTTGTCATTGAGAGCAGCGGTTTTCGAATTGAGGCTCTTCAGTGGAATCCAGATTTGTTCAGCTCCCGACGAACAGTTTTCGTGGAAACTGGGTTGTGTAGGTGTTCATTGAGCTCTGCAGTCTTGCGATCCTCTCTCACAATTTGCTTTAGAGTCCGACGGTCTCTCTCAGTCAACTTCGACTTTCGACCGGCCCTGTGCTTTGCGGTGGATGTTTTTCCTTCTCTTTCAAATGCAGTCATTACTTTGGAGACAGTACCTCTTGACACGCCAAGCATTCGGACACTTTCGGTTACACTAGTGCCTGCCATACCAGCACCAACAATTTGGCCTCTTTGAAAATCCGAGAGGTCTGCCATTGGTATCAGGTTCTCATCAATGTTCTTACAATTATGCAAAACAAACAGTTAATTTACATACACATATCACATAACACAAATAATCAACTACAAAGCATTACCATATGTCACGGTTTCCATGTTTATAACATGTTCGAAGATTATGATGCCAAAACATTAGGTGTTTCCATTATTTTTTCCAACCCCTGTATGTGACTCTTGCAGTGGAAAGTTAAATTAACATGTGCATTATACCACCTTTCTTTTACGGTAGAGAGAATGTCAGTTAATCTCAAACATTTCTTTATTAACTTTCTTTTATTATTCCTTATTTCTAGTAGTAGAATAATAATAATAATCTCACACATTATAAAGCTGTTAGGCAGGGGTCACACATGCAAGAAACTCGCAAGAGTCTTGCACTTCAATACCCTGCACTGTTGCCGGCACTCGGGAGTGGAGTCCACTCCCGAGTGCCGACAGCAGTGCGTGGTAAGGAAGTGCGAGACTCGTGTGAGTTTCTCGCAAGTGTAACCCCGGCCTTAGAAGGAACCTTCAGAACACCTAACATTTCTTCTGCTTATAGATGTCGTACTGTTTACAAGCATTTTGCCAATTTTCAACCCTGATATCTTTTTTTATCTTTTTTTCTCAAATGCAGAGTACTCAATATGTAAATGTAGATGGGAGCAAATTAGACTATAAAAACTGGGCCTGTGGCTACCCAAAAATGTGTGGAACCTGGTGCACTGCCCTTAATGTGTCAGGTAAGTAGAAAACAAAAAAGAGAAGTTGCATAAGTAGCAGATCGGTACACCCTATTACAGCTTAGCTTATGTATAGCCATATGCAACATAAAATGTGCATAATTTATCTTACAATAATCCGTAGTTATATCCTGTATTATAGCCCAGAGCTACATTCATAGTTCTGCCAATTGTCATTGGAACAGAAGACACACAGCCTTTGTCCTATTACAGATGCTGATATATCATTTTTCCTACCATCTTGTTATTGTACTGTGCTTTGGAGTACTATAAGTCTACACTGCTAGGAAACGAGTGGATGCATTTAAGGTTTGGTTTTCATTAGGAAGTTTAGGGTTTTTTGTAATTTCATGCAGTTTTGACATAGTTCTTAAAAGTAAAGCAATGAGTTGGATAAAAATAGAAAGATTAGAATCTTTTCTAACTATTCCCCTCCATTTGCCATCAACTCCTGAGCCTGTGCGCCCCCTGCAGTACACATACAGTACTGCAGCCATTTGGTGCTCTTGGATAGAGGTTACTCTGCTGCTGATTGGCTCCAAACATGGCAGGTGTTAGTTGTGTTATACAGTCAGAATTTGACACTAAGGCCGGGGTTACATTTGCGAGTGCAATGCAAGAAACTCGCATCAATACCCGGCACTAGAGTTGAGCGAAACAGGTCGGTCAGATTCAAAAATCTCCGACATTCGCCAAAGTCGGGTTTCGCCGAGCGAAACCTGACCATAGCGTGAGGTCGGCCATGCGGTCGTTGACCCGAGCGCCAAAGTCGGTTTTTCATTGCAGGCGCCTTAACCTCTCCAAAACTGTACTCCTTCTGCTCCCGCCGTCTACTAACCTCCCTAAATTTGACATTTCCCTCTCCGTGGGCGGCACCATAATAACACCCCGGCAGCAGGCTCGCTGTCTGGGTGTTATGTTTGACACCAATCTCTCCTTCACCTCCCATATACAATCTCTTGCCCGCTCTTGCCGCCTACACCTAAAGAACATCTCTAGAATCCGCCCTTTTCTCACCATGGAAACAACAAAAACCCTCACTGTAGCATTGATCCACTTCCACCTGGACTACTGCAACGCTCTATTACTTGGCCTCCCCATTACTCGACTATCCCCTCTCCAGTCCATCCTTAATGCAGCAGCCAGGGTCATCCATCTGGCTAATCGGCACTCGGATGCGTCCGCTCTTCGCCAGTCCTTACACTGACTGCTCATTCATTATAGGATCCAATTCAAAGTACTTGCTCTCACCCACAAAGCTCTCCACAGTGCAGCACCCCCCTACATCTCCTCCCTCATTTCTATCTATCGGCCTAACCGACTGCTGCGCTCTGCAAACGACTTTCGACTAACCTCTGCACTAATCCGTACTGTTATGATTTGGTAGCTGAGGAGAGCAGGCAAAAAAGGAAATACACCAGAGAGGTTGGAATCTATGGGATTGCAGTACCCTGACTAACCACCACAACTAAAGGCAGCCGTGGAGCGTACACACGTTGGTCCCAGACGCCTCGTCACAGCCCGAGAAGCTAACTACACCTAAAGATAGAAAGAGGAAAACTATCTGCCCCGGAGCAGATCCCAAAGAACATAGGAAGCCCCCAAACATGTAATGGCGGTTAGACAAGAAGAAATACAGACACAGACAGAAAATAGTATGAGCAAACGTTGGGGCCCAAACTTCCTAAATAGAAAAGGATAGGAAGGACACTTACTGCAATCCCAAAAAACCCTGAAAAGTACCAACTCTACTAATTACAAAAACACCTGAGATCACACGACCTCTACCACCTAAATTAGTTCTCTGGTGTAACAAAACTAAACAGCAGCCACTGAAAAAGCTGGAAAAGGCAAATGAACAAACAACAGTGGCTGAACTAAACTGAGAGGAGCACAAGCCCCCGGAGGGGACCCGGCTGACCCCCACAGAAGTGCAGGACAAAATGCAAAAAGCAAGCACAAAAAACTAAAAGAAGAAAATGTCTTATCTGTTAGCAGAAGATGCAGGCACAAAACAGCGAGCTACAAAGTGAACAGGAATCAAAGATGAGACCAGAACAATTGATCACCGGCAACCCTGATGGGAGGGAACCTCCCTTATATAAGACCAGTCAGTAACACCTGATCGCCAATCTTCACAATCTTCATTGGATAGTTCAGTACTGTTTGTAACCACCAGAGGGAGCTTCTGCTCAGAATTCATTTCTAGCACATTCACAACAGTACCCCCCCCTTGAGGAGGGGTCACCGAACCCTCATTTGAGCAACCAGGTCGGTCAGGATGAGCTCTGTGATACGCACGGATGAGTCTCCTAGCATGGATGTCCAAAGCAAACACCCAAGAATTGTCCTCCTGACCATAACCTCTCCACTTAACCAAATACTGGAGTTTCCGTCTAGAAAAACGAGAATTCAATATTTTCTCAACCACATACTCCAGATTGCCCTCAACCAAAACAGGGTCAGGAGGCACAGCCATAGGAACCACTGGCTCGACAAACCTCTTCAATAAGGACTTGTGGAACACGTTATGGATCTTAAATGTCCCTGGAAGAAGTAAACGAAAGGAAACAGGATTAAGAATCTCCATGATCTTATAAGGTCCAATGAACCTAGGCTTAAACTTAGGAGATGCAACTCTCATAAGGATATTTCTTGAGGACAACCAGACCAAGTCCCCCACTTCAAACCGAGGACCATCAGTCCTATGCCGGTTGGCAAACCGCTGGGCCCTCTCCTGAGAGAGGGACAACCTCTCCACTACCTGGTCCCAAATCTTCTGCATACGCTCCACAACAGAGTCAACACCTGGACAGACAGAAGCCTCCGTCTGTCCTGAAGAAAATCGAGGGTGAAACCCAAAATTGCAGAAAAATGGAGACATCAAAGTGGCAGAGCTAGCCCTATTATTAAGAGCAAACTCAGCCAAAGGCAAAAAAGAGACCCAGTCATCCTGATCAGCAGACACAAAGCATCTCAGATAAGTCTCCAATGTCTGGTTTGTTCTCTCAGTTTGTCCATTGGTCTGAGGATGAAAAGCCGAGGAGAAAGACAATTGAACACCAAGTTTAGAACAAAAAGTCCTCCAAAATCTGGAAACAAACTGGACTCCTCTGACAGACACAATATTCTCAGGAATGCCGTGTAACCGAACCACGTGCTGAAGGAACAAAGGCACCAATTCAGAGGAGGAAGGCAACTTAGGTAATGGCACAAGATGTATCATTTTGGAAAACCTATCACAAATCACCCAGATAACGGTCATTCTCTGAGAAACAGGGAGGTCGGAAATGAAATCCATAGAGATATGGGTCCATGGTCTCTTGGGCACAGGCAATGGTATCAACAAACCACTAGAGCGAGAGCAAGGCTTGGAGCGAGAGCAAGTCCCGCAGGACTGCACAAATTCCCTGACGTCACGAGACAAAGTAGGCCACCAAAAGGACCGACTAACCAAGTCTCTGGTACCAAAAATTCCGGGATGACCGGCCAAGGCGGAACAATGAATCTCAGACATTACACTCTTTTTCCACCGGTCTGGGACAAACAATTTCCCAATAGGGCAGCGCTCGGGTTTATCCTCCTGACACCCTTCCAGAGCCAGTCTCAAATTGGGCTAGATGGCGGAAAGAACTACACCCTCTTTCAAAATAACAGCAGGATCAGATAACTCAGGAGAGTCCGCAAGGAAACTCCTCAAGAGAGCATCCGCCTTAACATTCTTAGTGCCAGGAAGAAAGGAAACCACAAAATTAAAACGTGTGAAAAACAAGGCCCACCTGGCCTGTCTAGGATTAAGTCGCTTGGCTGATTCCAGATAAACCAGATTCTTATGGTCCGTGAGCACCACCACCTGATGTTTGGCTTCCTCCAGCCAATGTCTCCACTCTTCAAAAGCCCACTCCATGGCCAATAACTCCCGATTACCCACGTCATAATTACGTTCAGTTGGAGAAAATTTTCGAGAGAAAAAGGCACAAGGGTTACTTTTAGAGGTCTCTGGATCTCTTTGGGACAAAACGGCACCTGCCCCAATTTCAGAGGCATCAACCTCCACCTGAAATGGCAGAGAAACATCAGGCTGCCGTAGAACAGGAGCAGAAGTGAATCTCTGCTTAAGTTCCTGAAACGCAGAGACTGCCTCAGGAGGCCAATTCACCACATCAGAACCCTTTTTGGTCAAATCAGTCAATGGTTTAACAATAACAGAGAAATTACCAATAAATTTACGATAAAAATTGGCAAAACCCAAGAATCTTTGAAGAGCCTTTAATGAAGTAGGTTGGACCCAATCACAGATGGCCTGAACCTTGACCGGGTCCATTTCAATAACAGATGGGGACAAAATGAATCCCAGAAATGAGATCCTCTGTACGCCAAAAAGACACTTTGATCCCTTCACATACAGAGCATTCTCTCTCAAAATCTGGAACACAGTCCGAACATGTTTCACATGAGAGTCCCAGTCATTGGAAAAAATCAAGATTAGTGTTGAGCGATACGATACCGCAAGAATCGGGTATCGGCCGATATTAGCTCTATCGGACTTTCGATACTTAGTTCCGATATTTTCGTCTTTTCGGATACCGGAATCGGATTTGTCACTGTCACTGTCAGTGTCCGTCGGTCGGGTCTGTCAGGAGTCAGCGGCACTTACCTGGCAGAAGATCTCCGGCGGTCACGGGCTGGACTGCTTGATGGCCGCCATCATCTTTCCCCGGCGGTCACATGCAGTTTCTCGCGATAACTGCAGTGACTGCTGGGTAATCCCGGCCGTAAAGCAGTCAGTCCGATGACGTCACTGCCGGGGAAGCAGGTAATCAGCTGTGCTGCGTCGAGATGACAGGCTCTGCCTGTCATTGCGATGTAGCAGAGCTGGATCGTCGTGGGACTGTCGTTACTATGGACTGCGTCGGACAGGTGGTATACTGTTGTTTTTTTTTTTTCTTTTTTTACAGGAGATTGATGGCGTCGCAGGAATGAGTGTATAATAAAATTAATGAAAACTGTGTTGTCTCTTTTATTTCATTAAAATACTTTTTTCTTGCTGTGTCTTTTTTTTTATACATTTAAAAACTTTGGGATTAATAATGGATCGGTGTCTTATTGACACCTCTCCATTATTAACCGGGCTTATTCTCACCGTGCAATCAACGGTGACATTAACCCCTTATTACCCCACTTGCCACCGCTACAGGGCAGTGGGAAGAGCCGGGTAAAGTGCCACAATTGGCACATCTTTTGATGCGCCAAATGTGGGGCTGCTGTAGCCTGGTATTATCAGGCTGTTGAGGGCCAAAATCCATGGGCCTTGACAGTCTTTTAATACCAGGCCGCAGCAGTCTGCATTTTACTTGGCTGGTTAACAAAAATAGGGGGACCCCTACGCCGGTTTTTTTTCGAGGGGATCCCCTATTTTTGTTAACCAGCCAAGCTAAGCAGACTGCTGTGGCCTGGTATTATCAGGCTGGCAAGCAGGGTCGGACTGAGGCACCGGGACACCGGAGAAACCTACGGTGGGCCCCAGCTCCTGCGTGGTGGGCCCTGATTTGAAAGGATAGGTCGCGGGGCAGAGGGGGCGGTGGCCCCGGGGCCCGCGCTCTGAGGGGGCCCACCCGGAGCTACGATACAGTTACATTCTGCGGCAGAGCAGGGAGAATCGCTCTCCCTGCTCTGCCGTCCGGAAGCTATGGGGCCTGAACAGGCGTTGGGGGGGCCCGGTGCCAGCAGTGGGCCCCCCACCCGTCATCGGAGGGTCAGCTGTATCGGCATCCAGCCGATAAAGCTGACCGCATGGAGAGAGAAGGAGCGAGCGCTCCTTCTCTCCCATAATCCCCTCTCAGCGTATGACAGCGGGCGCAATAACATCACCTGCCGGCGCCCGCTGTCAGACGCTGAGAGGGAGAACAGTGAGCAGCACAGGAGCCGGGAGGTGAGTTTTTTTTTGATTTTTTTTTTAATGGGGGTGCAGTCGAGTCCTGGCTGGAGAAGTCGTCATGTCGGTGTGGGCCAGATGGAAAAGACATGAAAAGTGAACAATTCCATTAGAAAGAACATCAGCGGTAAGTCATTATCTGTACCTGTGCTGTAATCTATTATATGTTCTGTAGGACTGGTATTATTTAACACAGACCATATGGCGGTAATATCAATATTGGTCTTTTTATATATAGATTATTTTGGCCAACAGCGCGGTCATTTGCTGAGGTTCTCTGATGATGGGCCCACTCAGAAGTTTTGCCCCCACTAAACCAAAACCCTAGCTACGCCTATGGCTCTCTCTCTAGTCTTTCTTTCTCGCTCTCTGTTCTTTCCTTCTCGCTCTCTGTTCTTTTTTCTCTCTGTTCTTTCTTTCTCTCTTTTCTTTCTTTCCTCTCTTTCTTTCTCTGTTTGTTCTTTCTCTCTCGCTGCTCTTTCTTTCTTTTCCTCAGTACCAGCCACTGTGCCCTCATTACCAGTCAGTGTGATCAGCAGTGCTAAATGGTTACGCTTGGGGCGAGGATATGGGTGTGATTAGCTGTGAAATGGGTGTTGTCGGGGCGTGGCCTAAAATTTTCAGCGGCGCGCAACACGCGCCGCAGCCTTTAATCCTCTTTCCTGTCTTCCAAATTTGGGAGGTATGCTGTATGACCTCCCTACAACTTCTGGCCATGCTCCTGATGAGCGCGACGGATGGTCTCGTGAGGGATCTCCTCCCACACCTGGACTAAAGCATCCACCAACTCCTGGACAGTCTGTGGTGCAACGTGGCATGGCCTAAAATTTTCTGCAGCATGCACAGCGTGCCACAGCCTTTGTCCCTCTTTCCCTTATTCAAAGGTTGGGAAGTATGATGTTGGGCCGCAAGAATATATTTTTCTCTGGTGGGCCCAAGGTACTCCAGTCCGACGCTGCTGGCAAGGTCCATGTATGTTGGCTCCTTAACAGCCTTAAATACCATGCCTCAGCAGCAGGGGCGTACATATAAATCA